>NW_024121344.1:677782-722782 GCF_016745375.1 Pimephales promelas | reverse complement strand
CCAGGTGATGTTGGCCTCCGGGACGCCGCTGACCGCGCAGTGAAACCGGGCGACGCCGCCCTCGTCCACGATCACGGACTCGGGGTGTGTGTGGAACTTCGGCAGCGCTGAGAGAGAAAACAGATATCCGTCACATGACGTCTGACACGCTTCCATCAAAGATAAGCTCCGCCTCTATGAGAACTGCTCTACTCTGATTGGACAGAAAGCAAACGCTCATTATCATATTTGAATCTCAGCTCGTGATCACAGTGATACGAACTGTAACGATGGCGTGGGGTGTGTGTGCGTCGCTCACAGGCCAGCTGGACGTGTGCCTTGCGGCTGATGAGGAGCCCGTATCGGTTCTGCGCCGCGCACTCGTACTCGCCCGCGTCGCTCTCGCCGCCGTCTCGCCGCTTCTGGAAGTTTCGGATCAGGAGCGTCCCATTATCCAGAACCGCTGCTCGCGCTCCGGGAGACACGGGAACGCCGTTCCGGCGCCATGTGACCGTGATAGGCCCCTCCCCCTCCACCTGACAGTCCAGCATGAGGGGGCGGTCCCTCACGGCGATGACATCACTGGGTTCTTTGATGAACGCCAACTCTGAAGCTCCGCCCAAACCTGCAGGACAAGAGCAGAGCCCATGATGATGACGGGCAATAAACGGACATCCACCTGATTAATCTGAGAGGAAATGATGCTTACGAACGGTTCGTGATGATGAAGATGAGGATGATGATGATGATGGAACCCTGATGGAGGAAAACTGTTACTCGTAATCATATAACGTCAGATAAACAGAAGCTCATGAGCTCATTACACACACACACACACACTCCTAGTGACCTGACCCAGCTGATCACTTGACACACAGTTCTCTTGACACCGCATTTCAACATATTAATAATTATGGAGATCAGAGATATTGATTTCAGATTAAACAGTTTTAAAATCATGTTTGTATCTCATTATCCAACCGTGAACAAAATGGCCGCCGCTGCGTGTGTGTGAAACGAGAGAGAGCGACTGCGCGATGCTGGACGACATAATTAAATAACTACACAAAATATTGATGATTCGACTGAGTTTTAATATTTTATCAGCTCACCAAATGCAAAACTTCCACGAGGAAAACCCGTTCCTAGCGAGTGTGTAGCGCTATCTGGGAATTATTTATAGCGCGATTGACCAATCAGAATCAAGCATTCCACAGAGACGTGAAATAACTATTTTTAAATTCTACTATTCTATTTTTAAAACTATTTTTAATATATTACCTAAAAAAGTGCTATTTTATTGTCTTGTTTTCTAATACAAATATCTAAACATTCTTAAATCAAGACATTTAATGCAGATTAAAAGTGTGGTTTAATAAGAAACTGATCAAAATAAAGTAGGAATCAGTGGATGTCAGAGAAATAAACCTAATTCACGGGAAAGCAAGTGGATTGAAGCAGATATAACTATACACCATTGGCAGTGTAAAGCCCAAATTTTCACAGTTTATTGTGAAAATTAGAATATTGATTCTAATATTAATTAGAATATTGTGGAAAGGTTTGCATATGTATGATGCAAGACACAATCATCAAAATTATAATAAATAAAGGCTTGAAATATCTCTTTGCATGTAATGAGTCTATATAATTATTAGTTTCACCTTTTAAGTTGAATTACTGAAATAAATGAACTTTCGCACAATATTTAAATTTTTATAGTATTAGTTCTTGGTTTAAGCATAAAAAACACAAATACAACCACAAACCAAATACAATGAGAAAAAGCGTATAAAGATGCCTGTCCGCTCTGTGATATTCAGCTCTTTAGATCAGCATCACACACACACACACACACATCAGTAGATAGACACGTGGGTTTCTCAGAGGGCTGGTGGTTCTGCCTGGATTTACAGCGTCTTTAATCAAAGTGATTCATCTCCACTGAACTTAAACTTGACTTTCGGGCGTCTGATTGATGGCTCTTTCAGAAGCACTCACACAAACACACACAAAACCCCAAAACAGCCACACAATGCGGCTCCCCCCCCCCACCCCACTCTGCCACAACTGCCCCTGCCCCATCATTCTGCCCCGTCTGAAGAGCATCTGCCCCTCCTCCGCCCCGTGGCGCTGCGAGTGTCTTTCACAGTGTGTGTGAGGGTGACTTTCCCATGCCACACCATCACTCACACACACACCGCCCCCCTCGCAGCTGCCACACACACAAAACACCGCAGTCACACTTGAACTTGAACGCGCTCGCGTGGAAAAACCAGACTCGTGGCATCAGGGTCTGACCTGGTCACATGACCTCAGACCTGGTCACATGACCTCAGATTCTCTGACAGGAATCCCGACGCAAACAAACCAAACTCACACACACAGGAGTCAAAGTGCGGATTCACGAGGATCCTTAATGACAACTATAATGACAGCTATAACCATCACAATAACTAATGAAAACTTTAGCGATAACTAATATAACATTAAAGTTAACTATAACCATAACAATAACTAACGAAAACTTTAGCGATAACTACTATAACATTAAAGTTAACTATAACCATAATAATAAATAACCAAAACTTTAGCGATAACTACTATAACATTAAAGTTAACTATAACCATAACAATAAATAACCAAAACTTTAGCGATAACTACTATAACATTAAAGTTAACTATAACCATAACAATAAATAACCAAAACTTTAGCGATAACTACTATAACATTAAAGTTAACTATAACCATAATTATAGCTAATGAAAACTTTAGCGATCACTACTATAACATTAAAGTTAACTATAACCATAACAATAAATAACCAAAACTTTAGCGATAACTACTATAACATTAAAGTTAACTATAACCATAACAATAACTAACGAAAACTTTAGCGATAACTACTATAACATTAAAGTTAACTATAACCATAATAATAAATAACCAAAACTTTAGCGATAACTACTATAACATTAAAGTTAACTTAACTATAACCATAATAATAAATAACCAAAACTTTAGCCATAACTACTATAACATTAAAGTTAACTATAACCATAACAATAACTAACGAAAACTTTAGCCATAACTACTATAACATTAAAGTTAACTATAACCATAATAATAAATAACCAAAACTTTAGCGATCACTACTATAACATTAAAGTTAACTATAACCATAACAATAAATAACCAAAACTTTAGCGATAACTACTATAACATTAAAGTTAACTATAACCATAACAATAACTAACGAAAACTTTAGCGATAACTACTATAACATTACAGTTAACTATAACCATAACAATAAATAACCAAAACTTTAGCGATAACTACTATAACATTAAAGTTAACTATAACCATAACAATAACTAACGAAAACTTTAGCGATAACTACTATAACATTAAAGTTAACTATAACCATAACAATAAATAACCAAAACTTTAACGATAACTACTATAACATTAAAGTTAACTATAACGATACCAATAAATAACCAAAACTTTAGCGACAACTACTATAACATTAAAGTTAACTATAACCATAATTATAGCTAATGAAAACTTTAACGCTACAATAATATTAAAGTTAACTATAACCAAAAAAATTACTAATGAAAACTTTATCGATAACTACTATAACATTAAAGTTAACTATAACCATAACTTAGAAATTAACACAACAATATCTAACGATAACTATAATCGCAACTATAACCAGAACTTATAATAACCATAAAAATAACGAATGATGACCATAGTGATAACTGTAACAATAATTGGTATCTATAACGGTTAACTATATAATAATGGCTAACTATAGTGATAAGTGCCTATAATGGCTGGTATAATAATAATAATAACAAAAACTTATAATAACCATAACAATAACGAATAATAATAATAATAACTAACGATAACTATAGTGATAACAAACAATAATGGCAGCTATAATGATAATCATTACAATTAAAGCTGCAAGCAGCCTTTAGCGGGGTTCAGGCCATTAAAGCCTTTAAGCACATCAAGTTTAATTTAGCAAGCATTTAACCAGTGACATCATCAATGGAAAACACCATTTACAGCCAATCCAGGCGATTTACCATCGCAAATATAGGGTTTTCAAAGCTTTTTGATAGTTATAGCAACATCTATGGTCTGATCTCAATTAAATTTTGCATGCTTCTTTACTATGTTTTGTCACATATGCCCACCAATTTTTGTAAAATTCTGTGTTTACATTTAGGATTTATAGACTTTCAAGTGTATTTTCCCACACCCATTTTCTAAATGACCCTGTTATAGCCATGCAAATGCAGTTTTTGGTCTGTCTGGTCTGGTTTGGTCTAGTTTGGTTTGGTTTGATTTGATTTGGTCTGGTCTGATTTAGTTTGGTTTGGTGTGGTCTAGTTTAGTCTGGTCTGGTTTGATTTGGTCTGGTCTAGTTTAGTCTGGTCTGGTTGTTATCTGGCTCTAGTTAAACGAGATTCTCCAGTAGTGT
This sequence comes from Pimephales promelas, assembly GCF_016745375.1. Next base: position 718,297 of record NW_024121344.1, on the reverse strand, counting down.
CTAAAGCCGCAGCTGTTTTCTCTCACAATATCAGAGCATGTTCACTGGTAAACACCAGAGGATCCGGCCTCCCTGCGGCTGTCACTCGCGAGACGTGACTCCGCCCCCAGACTGTCAATCATGAGGCTCGGCTCCGCCTCCAGTCAGTGACCTCTGAGCCTAGAGGTCATGAGAATCAGCCGCTCCTGCTCTCTTCATTGTGTTCTGAAGTTCACGGCCGCATGAAGACTGAGAAACACACATCTGCTCATCAGAACGAGAGTGTGTGTGTGTGTGTGTGACCCGCAGGAAAACACTTACAGCTTCGCAGATGGAGTCAAATGCCTTGAAATGATGCTGAATCTATAATTACACAAATGTTCAATAAAGCCTCACAGATATTACACTGTTCACTAGGCCACACCATGAACAAGTCCCACGGTCAATCACAGCGTTTTTAATCATACTATCAACATATATGAATATGCATGGGAAACATGATACTTCTCATATACTGAAAGTAATTCAACATTTAATATCTGCATGTGTTTTGAGTATTAACCGTCATCAGAGAATGTTAATAAAGTGTTGAAATATTAACTTAAAATCTCAAGAAGAGATATAAGCTGTTCGACTGAAGAAAGAAGGAGAATCTCTGAAGTACACCACTATAAATTGGGTCTAGATACGAATTCTTTGAAAATGTAATGTTATGTTAATAAAATAAATGTTTGTGTTTAAAGCATCCCATGATGCACCTGGGGAAGTGTTCAGCGTCAGCAGAGCTGCTCAAATATACACTAATCCTCAAACGTTTGGAATAATTATGATTTATTCATTTGTCTAAAAGAGCCTCTTCTGCTCACCAAGAGTGTTTATTTGATCAAAAATACAGCAGAAATTATGAAATATTATTACAATTTAAATCAGCTGTTTTCTATCAGGAGAATCAAGAGAATCGTGTGTGTGTGTGTGTGTGTGTGTGTCCATAATAACATTACAAATGTCTTTACAGTCACTTTTGATCAATGGAAGATATATAATCATATAGAATTAGTGTGTTAATACATAATCAAGTTAATATGGAACCAATAATTGAGCATCAAATCATCATATTAGAATGTGTGTGTGTGTGTGAGAGAGAGAGAGAGAGAGAGAGAGAGAGAGAGAGAGAGAGAGAGAGAGAGAGAGAGAGAGAGAAAGAGAGAGAGAGAAATTATCATATTCATGACACTGATCTGGTTCCCACAGTGCTGAATAGAGTCTGGTGCTAATTAGGAAAATGAAGCAGTCGCCACTCACGTGTGTGTGTGTGTGTGTGTGTGTGTGTGTGTATTACAGCAGAATGCTTGTGACACAAACACAGAAGAGAGTTTGACCACAGGCACATGTGGTGTAGATCTTTTGGATTAACCTTGTGAACCCTGTGTGTGCGTGTGTGTGTGTGTGTGTGTGTGTGTGTGCACAGCAGCTGCCTCAGGATTACGGGCCCTTATAATGAGATCTCAATCACCCCCCCCCCCCCCCCCCAGTCTGACCCCGACCCTAAAGACCCAGTCATATGGTAATGAGGGTCAGGTCAAAGGTCAGGGTCAGTGTCTGGCTCAGGTCTGTCTGTCTCACGAACATGAACTTCAACAAACTCAGAATCAGAGCAAAGCGGACTGCAGTGACTGAATCACACACACACACACACACACACACACACACACACACACACACACACTATCAAAAGTCTGGTGCTAATTTCATTAAAATCTTTACAATGTTTGAAGTTTTAAATGTCAGTGAAGCATCACTGACTAATCAACAGATTCATTATCAAAACAATACTTTGTTACAGAACTAATATCAATATAAAGTTATCATACAAATATAACATCCAAGCATCAGTATGTCTGCAAATGAGGGTGAAGAGATCTCAGATAATGACTGCTAATTGAACTCATTAAGGCTTTAATGAATGACTCCACTAATTACAGGACAGTCATTTACATATGAGCAGTGTGTGCACTGAAGGAACAGGGTTATTAGTTATGATATATCACACAGATATTTCCTGAACGTAAATAAACAACTCTGAAACAAAGACAAAAGCATCATCGGCGCTCACACACACACACACACACACACTGAGGGAAGTGAAGCGACTCACCTGAGAGTGTGTAGAGCAGGAGCACGACTGAGACCCTCGCCTTCATTCCTGCAGGAGTTTCATCCTCTGACACAGCAAAGCAAACGCGAATATTCCTCATCCAGAAACACAATTCTCCTCTCTGAGTGTCCGAGCGCGAGTCTCATCAGATGTGTTCTCCAGCAGGGGCGGGGCCACGTGCCAGCAGCCAATCAGAGAGCAGTGGGAGACAAGGACACGCCCCTCACGCAGAGGTGCTGCGGCGCTACTGCTGATCAGGTAAACAACAACGTTTGGTTTATATTTTTAAAATAGATCTATTTGTATTATTGGTTCCCACTAAATTAGTGATTTCCACCTTTTCTTTCTTTTAATAATTCATGATATATAAAATCAGCACAAGTCTTTATATATATATATAATAGAAGTGTGCCATAAAGAAGGAGCTGCAACAGAAGGCCTGACTTTAGTGGAGTATTTGGATTGGTTAACTGAAGCTGTGCAGATCTTAAAGGCCTAGAGAGTGTGAGAGAGTAACTATGACATCCCATTTAAGCCCATTTAAGTTTTAAAAAAAAACAATAACATCTTATAATCCTAAATTTGACAGGAAACCAATGAAGAGATGCTAGTCCAGGAGTTATACTGGCATATTAGTCCCGGTTAAAAGCCTAGCATCATGTGAAACACCGCAGTACAAAGAGTTACAATAGTCCAAACTGGACGTATTAAAAGCATGCATAACAACCTCCAAATCATTAAAAGACAAAAAAGGTTTCTATTTCGCTATATTCCTTAATTGGAAGAAGCCACCTCTAAACACTGAATTTATATGCTTATCAAACTGCAAGTCCGCATCAAAAAGAACTGCAAGAGTCTTAGCTTGAGTATGTCCCTTCGATTTAAAAAGGCCTAATTTATTAATAAATGTTTGGAAGAACTCGGAGGAGAATAAGTCCCAAAAACTGGGAGTGTTCCTTTAAAAATACCCAAATTCTGGTTCTAATTGATCTTTTAATATGGTAGAAATATTTGATCTGGTAGAAGTGCTCAATCTCACGGCAGATCTGGAGAAAACACTCGGAGAACGGAGGTTTTTAAAACTCTTTTCTTAAAAAAACAAAACAACATTCACAACAAAGGTCACATCAATATAAATTACCACAGCAAACACATGAAAACTTAAATATAGCTCTATAATCTCTCTTTTGGGGTTAAAGGTTATAAAGAAGCGTCCTGTGAATCCGCTGGTTATTGCAGAGAACGAACGAGAGCAGAAACGACATCATTTCCTGTAACGCCATTAAACAGTTCCAGCCAGGTCACACACTCACTCAGGGTCACACTCGGGGTCACTCACTCAGGGTCACACAAATTAGGGGTAAAACTCACTTGGGGTCACATACTCAGGGTCACTCTCACTTGGGGTCACACAAACTCGGGGTCATACACACTCAGGGTCACGCTCATTTAGGGTCATACGCACTCTGGGTCACACACACTCAGGGTCATGCTCATTTAGGGTCATACTCACTTGGGGTCACACACACACACTCTGGGTCATACACACTCAGGTTCACACTCATTTAGGGTCATACTCACTCGGGGTCACACTTGAGGTCACACTCACTCGGGGTCACACAAATTAGGGTCAAACTCACTTGGGGTCACATACACAGGGTCATACTCACTCAGGGTCACGCTCATTTAGGGTCATACTCACTCAGGGTCACACACACTCACGTTCACATTTGGGGTCACACTCACTCGGAGTCACGCTACTCACAGACCAAGGTAAAACTGATGTGGCGTAAATCCTACAGTTTCCTCAAACACACACACACACACACACACACACGAGTCGCTGGAACCCGGATCACAAGCGTCAGTCTATCAGGAGGAGATGAGAACATCAACACCATCATCATCTCCGCATGTGAACATCAGTGAACACGAGCGAACCGCGCAGATGTGTATACGCCGGATTATTAAACGCTGGAGACTTCTGATTGACAGCTCATAGTTACTTAGTGCATTACCAAATGAGGCTAGTGCAACATTTATTCCACAACGGTCATCAAATCCAGCACATCTACCACCAAAGAATGACCTACACGACAATAACAATGTGTCAACTGTAAATTATCAATCAATTTACTGTGTGATGTACAGGCCTGAATGGATCTATGTTCTGTTTATTGTAATAATGTACTCCTATTTAGAAATAAACGTTAATGTTTTCCTAATATTCACGCTGGTTAATGCATCAAATAACTAACAGTGTTTCTTCATAAGATCAGCTGTAATCTTATATAATCATGCGTTAGTGACTGTAGATCACTGCACGTGTTGCTCATGAGGAACTGATGTTCACATTCTCAGTGTTTCAGAAAGAAGAAAACTTCAGTCATGATGTTTAGATTCAATGACATCATTGTCGCGTCATCATTCACTCGCTCTCGTCCGACGATGGCTTTGATGATGGAGCCTCTGTGGCGTTTGAGGGCCGTGAGGGTCACATGACATTTGAGGGCCGTGGTTTCAGACACAAGTTCCCCTCAGATGACCAGAGTTCGGGTGTGTGTGTGTGTGTGTGTGTGTGTGTTTAATAGCGTCTCACTGGTAAAATCTTGATCAAGAGGGTCTTTTGAAGGAAACGCATCATCACATGAAACCCTTTGAAACGACTGGATAAAAGCATGATCACATGACACTGTGGTCACATGACTAGTTCACTACATAACTGTCCAGATGATGATGATGAAGATGGTCGGGAAACATCTGACATGAACACAAACTCAAAGCTGGTCTAAACAGACTCCCATGATGCCCTCTGTTATTCAGAACTGAAGATGACCCGGCGCTGGTGTCGTTCTCCTCGAGCCGGAGTCGTCCCTGACCTTCCTCACAGCTGACACCGACGTCTTCACCTCAAACTTTCACCTCATTACTTCGACAGTCATAATTATGTTCAAGTGGCAGAAACGAGAAGTGTGTGTGTGTGTGTGAGGGAAGTCCGTTTGCTCAGCATCATGGGATACGGAAGCAGTTTCTGAAGGAAGAGTTGCACATTCCCATAATGCAACGTGGGCATCTTCAGTGAAGCAGTTGGAGTGTGTGTGTGTGTGTGTGTGTGAGAAGGCAGACAGCAAGACATGACGAGACGGAGTGGAGTGTGTCTGCGTGTGTGTGTGTGTGTGTGAGTGAGTGTGTGATCATGTGTGTGTGTGTTTCAGCACTCCAGCGGCAGCAGGAAGCAGCGTCTACAGTCCACCGCTTTAGCACTGGGCGGCTGAACTCTCTTCTTCCGCAGCTCCTCTCGGCCCACAGATCCACTCAAGCGCACGTACGCCGCCTTGTAGCGCTTATCGAACGCAGCTGCACACACACACACACACACACACAGTTATTGAGCAGAACTGATGTCAGTTTGATCAGTGGTTTAGTGTGTTTAATGTTGTGACTCACCGACGTGATCTTTGCCCATGGCAGCCAGTGTGAGGAAGAGCATCTCTCTGTACAGACTCCTGCACACACACACACACACACACACACGTCAGCACGGAGCCTCTCTCAGGTCTCTAACCCTACAGCCGTGTGTCCAGCAGTGTAGCGGGTAACGCTCGTGTTTGTTTCTGTTGTTTCGATATGAATGTTGATCGATTATTATAGTGTTTGCTCTTGTTTTAAATCATGTGGATCTTAAATCTGTTGACGTTGTACAAGCAGAATGTGGCGGTTGGTTGCTGTGGTATTAGCCCCGCCCCTCCTTCACTATGATTGGACGGCAATGATAAGTAGGGCTGTTGGAACGAATTCCGAAATTCAAATATAATTCGAATATTTAAAAAATTCAAATGCTAAAGTTACTATTCGAATATTGCTTTTATATATATTTAAAAATAAATATATACTTCCGAAGTGACCAGGTGTAAACGGCCCCTTATCGCTTTCTTATTGACAATAGGAGAGCGCGCGACTAGCTTTCGCGGGGCACATTCACAAGCTCTCGTTCACTCCCTCTCTGCCATGCACGCGCCGCGCGCTGTGTATGTTATGCGCGAATTTCGGGAGATTTTAACTAATTTGCGGCCATCAGGGAGACGCTATCAATATGCGGGAACTTCCGACGAGATATGACGATCACATCACCTCAGATCTGAGCCCCTATTCATCAAGCCAACGCGCCGCAATCTAGCGCAAATCAAAGTGAAAGTAAGTCGCAGACGCTTAACACGACCATCTTCATTAAAAGTAAAGGAATGAACTGATCTTACCAGTTCTGCTGCCGATCTCTCTTATTGCCGTCTTTGCTGATATTGAAATTAGCCGATGATCAATAAAATGCAGCTCATATCTGTTGCTTTCGGTGACGTGCACTTCATTACATCCGTATATTGCGCGGGAATTGAAGATCGGATTTATATCGGTTTTGCAAAAACACATTTATGTGAGCAGGTGTAATGGAATGGTTTTGATAAATCAGAGCGATCCGATCTGAAGCGGCCAGGTGTAAACAGCCCTAAATGTTTATTTAGTTCTGTTAGATGTCCCTCTAGTGGGCCGAACGTGTAACAACAACCACAGGCTATAGTGGCATTGACGATCCATAAGAATGTGTAATGTCGTAAATATTAATAATAGGATAAATTTGAGCATTTAATATTCGAATATTACATAAAATAAGGAATGGAATTCGAATAGTATTATAGAGGAAGATTGACAGCCCTAATGATGAGCACTGAATTAAACGTACTGAAAAATTGTTTGAAAAAAAAAATCGAGGCACTCTCATTAATAATAAGACGACGACAGCCGCTTTGGTGGACACAGGGCGTGACCGTCTCCTCATCTCACCTCTGTAACCGGGGCGGGCCGGGTTGCTTAGCAACCGTCTCCAGGAAGAGTGTGATGGCCTTGTGCACCTCGTTCATGCCGACCCACCGAAGGACTTCCTCCAGGAAGTTGAGGCTGAAGGGATGGTTGTGATGCCGCCAGTTGTAGCTGCGCATCGGGGCGCCACCTAGAGGAGAGGAGGGGGAGATCACGTGACCCACACACACACACACACTCCTCAGATGATAAACAGACTAAAGCTCTTACTGTGGATCCTCCAGAGCATGTAGAGCGGCGGCCATTGCTCCATGTCAGGGGTCAAAGTGTCCCACATCAGCCTGACCCGCACCGACACGCCCTCTGACCCCTGAGACACACACACACACATCACTTTAACATCACATTTAAGGCATTAGATATCTTTCGATACACCGACAGAATGAAAGTGTGTGTGAGAGACCTGTGTGTGTCGCGTGATCAGCTGGGTCAGGTTGCTGGGAAGGCCGAGCCTCATGAAGTACCACACCAGGTTCCAGAAGAGGATGGAGTGGCTGTCCAGGAACTGGACCTGAGAGAGAACAGCCTCGCCCTCGTTCTCCAGCAGACTCTCCATCTCCTTGCGCAGGACGAGCGGGCTCAGGTACGCCACCGTCACCTGCGGGGCCCCGCCCCCCTGGCTGCTGCTGCCCTCTGATTGGCTGCTGGTCTCGGAGGCGGAGTCTGTGTCTCGGAGGCCGTTGCACAGGTGTGTGTCGCTCTGGCCAGCAGGGGGCCTCATGAGGTTCTGCAGCTCGTCCTCCGCGCTCAGGTGACTGCGCTCCGCACTACACACACACACACACACACACACACGCCGTAAGTTATTCCCACATAACAGAAACTCAGGTTCATCCGGGTCACTGAGGTCATCAGCGTGTTTGTATAGTTATTTAATTACGCCGTCCAGCATCGCGGATTCGCAGCAGCGGCCATTTTGCGACTATTGTTTTGTTCACTGTTGAATTATGGGATACAAACATGATTTTAAAACAGTTTAATCTGAAGTGAATATGTCTGATCTCCGTGATTATGAATATGTTGAAGTGCTGTCATCAGTGTGTGTCTCTGGGATGATGCGACTGATCTCTCCGAGAAGCTTTGCGTTTAACCAACCAATCAAATATTTCCACTCAGATCAATATTTCGTGTCTAATTATTTACTGATGTGGCAAGTGTGTGTGTGAGAGACCTGCAGACGGGCCCCGGGTCACAGATCTGAGCGTTCAGCAGCGGGACGAACGGCGCGGAGCAGAACGGGCACGAGGTGTTGAGATTGGAGTCGTCAGACGTCCAGCCGGCCATGATCTCCTCATCGTACACCAGAGAGTTACAGCAGCGGCACAGCGAGCAGCTCGACATCAGCACCTGCACACACACACACACACACACACACACACATTATGGTCATATTCCATCACGTCATCAGCCTGTGTTAGTGTCGCTTCACACACCTCAATCCCCGCCCCTTCCTGTGCAGAATCCCACGACTTCCTGAGAGGAACCGCCAGCGTTTGGATGTCAATCATGTCGATGTCACTCCCGACAGACAGCGAGCTCTACACACACACACACACACACACACACACACACACACACACACACACACAGTAGAATGTGTTACTTGCAAATTAGTGTGTGTAAGAGTCTCTGTGTGTGTGTGTGTGTGTGTGTGTGTGTGTGTGTGTGTGGTCACCTCAGACGTGGCGTTATACAGCTTCTCTTTGGCCTTTAACAGGCTCTCTGGGATCTGGATCTTGCGTGAGTGTTTGCGGTTTGAGCCTCCGCTTCCCGCGGGCCGTCGCTCGTCCACACTCGCGGTGTGTGTGTGTGAGCTCCCGTCTCCTCGGGGCCGCCGCTCGTCCACACTCGCGGCCCGCCGCACCGAGCGGCTCCTGGAGGGCGTCAGAAGCTGCTGCAGTCGCACCGCTAGCCCGCGCTGGGGAGAACACGACACGTGGTTATAGTTCTCGTCCACCGGCTTCCGGTTCAGAGTCTCCCTCACTTCTGCTGACCTGCAAACACACACACACACACACACTTACAGCTCACACACAGTACGCCGCTGTTCTCCACATGTGATATCTATGGCGTCTCTAGAATGTGTGAAATATCAGATCATTCATTACAGCTCGTTAAATTTTCCCGTTTTTGTGTGAGAGCAAAAACATGCCGTTTGTGTGTGTCCCTTTAAATGCAAATGAGCTGTAGCTCCGCCTCCGTTCAGAAGAGGGCGGAACCTTTCAGGATCAGGAGTAACAGCAGCTTTAGCTCCGCCTTCCGGAGAGACTCAGGGAGAGCTGCACTGTTACACGCTTCTGAATGTTAGCGGAGACGTTTGTGTAGTTGTTGTGGAGATACACTGATGTGTGTGTGCGTGCGTGTGTGTGTGTGTGTGTGTGTGTGTGTACCTGCTGTCCCTCTCGGCCGGCTCACACCTGAAGTCTTCATCCGTGTTCTCCGCACAGTCTCTGTGGAAGGTGGACAGGCACACGTCACTGCGCCGCACCAGCGCCGGAGCCGGGCCGGAGGGAGGCTTACGGGACGCCGCCGCGGGATCCGCTTCTGCTTTCATCAACAGCTTCAGCTCTGATAAACACAAGCAACAGTGAAACTAGCCGCCAGAGACACGGGTCAGAGGTCACGCTGCTGATCGTCATCACTCACTGGCTCCTGACGCCTGGACGCTGCTCAGACTGTTGCTCTTCGTCAGCGACTCGTGGCTGGAGCTGTCACTCAACCCGCTCCAGCTGGACTGGCGAATCAGAGCCGAGTAGGGGCGGGGCTTGGACAGCACTTCTAAAAGTGATAGAGACAGAGCGACACGTGTCATGACCTGAAGCCACGCCCACACCGGCGGAGGGGGGGCAATCCCACCGTCTGCATTGACTCTGTGTTGTGTGAAGCCGCCGCCTCGTAACCAAAAACAAATCAACATCTAAAACACTAACACGCAGAAATACGTTTTCATAAAAATACAGTCGTTGGAGACGGTTGGATTGTTTCCCCCCTGGTGGGCGTGGCCTAAATGCTCTCTCAAAAGCAGCTGTCAATCATGTGGAGGGGGAGGGGCTCAGACCTGCGCGGGAACCGAGAGACGCGCTCCGATGCTGCTGTTTTATTGGCTGCCTGAACTGAGCCACAGCCAATACCACGTTACGAAGCTTCGCCCAGCGAAGACGCCCTCCCTGATTGGTGGATGGCCACTTGCTCTCTAGCACCGCCTACATACGGCAGAATAACACACACACATTATATCAGGGATGCATTAGAGGACACAGAGGCATTATATCAGGGATTCGCAAACTTATTCTTAATTTGACATTTTTATGAATTAATTAAATATAAAAATATATATATATATTTTAATTTGACATTTTTATGATTTAATTAAATATAAAAAAATTATTTATTTTAATTTAAAATTTGTATGATTTAATTAAATATAAAATATATATATACATTTTAATTTGACATTTTTATGTTTTAATTAAATATAAAAAATATTATTTATTTCAATTTAAAATTTGTATGATTTAATTAAATATAAAATATATATATATATTTTAACTTTGACATTTTTATGATTTAATTAAATATAAATATATATATATATTTAATTTGACATTTTTATGATTTAATTAAATATAAAAAATATTATTTATTTTAATTTAAAATTTTTATGATTTAATTAAATGAAAAAAATATGTTATTATAATTTTTAATATTTTATGCTTTAATCAAACATTAGTGTTCCATCAAACCCCAGTATTAGCTGAATAATGTTAAATATGATGACCTTATTGTAGTATCCGTAAGTGATGGTGTTGGGTGTGACTCCAGCCTTCTTCATCTCCAGCAGAACCCGCACCGCTAGAACCGGCTGCCCGTACTGACCACACAACTGCATCAGGATCCGGTAACACACCTGAGAGCGCGCACACACACACACACACTGCAGTCCAGGTCAGAGAGAACACACACACACTTCAATAACGCATTAGCGGATCTGACCTCGTCTGGCAGCACCACCTTCCTGGTCTCCATGTGCTTGAGCACCTCGTAGGCCGCGTGTAGCGCGCGCACCTTAGCGCTCTCCGCCTTCACGAAGGTGGGCAGGCAGATGAACCAGAGCCCGTAGCAGTGGCCCAGCAGGCACTTGGACCACATGTCCGGAACCGTGGAGTACTTCTGGGCCTTCTTCTGCGCCAGCTTGATCTCCTGCACACACACACACAAACACAAGCAGAGAGCGTCAGCCACCCTGACCCCGTGACCTCTGACCCCGTGACCTCATCCTCACCTGTTTGGTTCGGCGGGGGGCGGGGCTATCCGGGGCACTTCCTTTAGCAGGGGTCCGGAGATGATCCAGGGGCCGGTCGAACAGGTCCGGCTGGAGGATCGGGAACGTGTCGTAGCTGTACATCAACAAACATTCGGCAAATATTTACGTGTCATAGCCATGCCATTGGATTTCATTTATGACTTCGTATATTATGAATAAATGTTTCTTATATTTTTAATTATTTATTAATTTTTATTTCTGATTTAATAAATTATTAGATTTTCTTTCCTTTGAAAAAGATGTGATTTTAAAATGTTTCGATTTAATTATTATCAGCTTTTCATCAACTCAAAACTTGAGAAATTGTTTTGAATAGATTTACTACATTTAGCATTTTTTTATTATTATTTATTTTAATTTAACTTTATATTTCTGTGATTACATCATTTGATTGTTTTTTAACATTATTTTTTTTATGATCATTTTTTTCTATATTATTTTATTTAATTTATTTTAGGAGTTGTTCAAAAGGGAAAGAAGGAATCTGAAATCAGATTAGATCAGGGAATCCAATCCTAGTTTTAATCTGGATCAAACCTTCAGTTTGTGTTGCTCAAAACTTGTCAGTGGGATTTGGATAACTTGGATCCAAAAAAACAGGATTATCCTGATCCCAACAGGGGGTAGGATTTCAAGGTGGATTTTAGGAAGAAAATGTAGCAAATAATATGTTTGTATCATTTAGTGTATATACTTTTATTTATATTTTGTACTTGACTTGTGTAACCGTGTAACTTGTGTAACATGTGTAAATTAAGACGGATTACCTGATCCTGGATAGGAAAAAATGGGATTTCCAAATGCGGATCATTATGATCCAGATTAAATGTTTTGAACAACTGGCCCCAAATTTTCTTAGATTTAAATTATTATAAACTGTATCAAAAATACAGTAAAACAGTGAAGTATTTTTCCAATGTAAATCAGCTGTTTTCTAAATGAATATAGAGTAATTATTCCTGAGATCCAGTTTTCAGTGTCACATGATCCTTCAGAAATCATTCAATCTGTGTGACTACTGCTTAATATTACCAATACAATATTGCTTAAGTAATATTGGTAATACTGGTTAACCAAAAGCCAGTAGTCAGCGGGTCATGTGATATCAGCGCACCTGTAGCGAGCGGGTCATGTGATATCAGCGCACCTGTAGCGAGCGGGTCATGTGATATCAGCGCACCTGTAGCGAGCGGGTCATGTGATATCAGCGCACCTGTAGTGAGCGGGTCATGTGATATCAGTGCACCTGTAGCGAGCGGGTCATGTGATATCAGCGCACCTGTAGCGAGCGGGTCATGTGATATCAGCGCACCTGTAGTGAGCGGGTCATGTGATATCAGCGCACCTGTAGCGAGCGGGTCATGTGGGTCATGTGATATCAGCGCACCTGTAGCGAGCGGGTCATGTGATATCAGCGCACCTGTAGCGAGCGGGTCATGTGATATCAGCGCACCTGTAGCGAGCGGGTCATGTGATATCAGCGCACCTGTAGCGAGCGGGTCATGTGATATCAGCGCACCTGTAGCGAGCGGGTCATGTGATATCAGCGCACCTGTAGCGAGCGGGTCATGTGATATCAGCGCACCTGTAGCGAGCGGGTCATGTGATATCAGCGCACCTGTAGCGAGCGGGTCATGTGATATCAGCGCACCTGTAGCGAGCGGGTCATGTGATATCAGCGCACCTGTAGCGAGCGGGTCATGTGATATCAGCGCACCTGTAGCGAGCGGGTCATGTGATATCAGCGCACCTGTAGCGAGCGGGTCATGTGATATCAGCGCACCTGTAGCGAGCGGGTCATGTGATATCAGCGCACCTGTAGCGAGCGGGTCATGTGATATCAGCGCACCTGTAGCGAGCGGGTCATGTGATATCAGCGCACCTGTAGCGAGCGGGTCATGTGATATCAGCGCACCTGTAGCGAGCGGGTCATGTGATATCAGCGCACCTGTAGCGAGCGGGTCATGTGATATCAGCGCACCTGTAGCGAGCGGGTCATGTGATATCAGCGCACCTGTAGTGAGCGGGTCATGTGATATCAGCGCACCTGTAGCGAGCGGGTCATGTGATATCAGCGCACCTGTAGTGAGCGGGTCATGTGATATCAGCGCACCTGTAGCGAGCGGGTCATGTGATATCAGCGCACCTGTAGCGAGCGGGTCATGTGATATCAGCGCACCTGTAGCGAGCGGGTCATGTGATATCAGCGCACCTGTAGCGAGCGGGTCATGTGATATCAGCGCACCTGTAGCGAGCGGGTCATGTGATATCAGCGCACCTGTAGCGAGCGGGTCATGTGATATCAGCGCACCTGTAGTGAGCGGGTCATGTGATATCAGCGCACCTGTAGCGAGCGGGTCATGTGATATCAGTGCACCTGTAGCGAGCGGGTCATGTGATATCAGTGCACCTGTAGCGAGCGGGTCATGTGATATCAGCGCACCTGTAGCGAGCGGGTCATGTGATATCAGCGCACCTGTAGTGAGCGGGTCATGTGATATCAGCGCACCTGTAGTGAGCGGGTCATGTGGGTCATGTGATATCAGCGCACCTGTAGCGAGCGGGTCATGTGATATCAGCGCACCTGTAGCGAGCGGGTCATGTGATATCAGCGCACCTGTAGCGAGCGGGTCATGTGATATCAGCGCACCTGTAGCGAGCGGGTCATGTGATATCAGCGCACCTGTAGCGAGCGGGTCATGTGATATCAGCGCACCTGTAGCGAGCGGGTCATGTGATATCAGCGCACCTGTAGCGAGCGGGTCATGTGATATCAGCGCACCTGTAGCGAGCGGGTCATGTGATATCAGCGCACCTGTAGCGAGCGGGTCATGTGATATCAGCGCACCTGTAGCGAGCGGGTCATGTGATATCAGCGCACCTGTAGCGAGCGGGTCATGTGATATCAGCGCACCTGTAGCGAGCGGGTCATGTGATATCAGCGCACCTGTAGCGAGCGGGTCATGTGATATCAGCGCACCTGTAGCGAGCGGGTCATGTGATATCAGCGCACCTGTAGCGAGCGGGTCATGTGATATCAGCGCACCTGTAGCGAGCGGGTCATGTGATATCAGCGCACCTGTAGCGAGCGGGTCATGTGATATCAGCGCACCTGTAGCGAGCGGGTCATGTGATATCAGCGCACCTGTAGCGAGCGGGTCATGTGATATCAGTGCACCTGTAGCGAGCGGGTCATGTGATATCAGCGCACCTGTAGCGAGCGGGTCATGTGATATCAGTGCACCTGTAGCGAGCGGGTCATGTGATATCAGCGCACCTGTAGCGAGCGGGTCATGTGATATCAGCGCACCTGTAGCGAGCGGGTCATGTGATATCAGCGCACCTGTAGTGAGCGGGTCATGTGATATCAGCGCACCTGTAGCGAGCGGGTCATGTGATATCAGCGCACCTGTAGTGAGCGGGTCATGTGATATCAGTGCACCTGTAGCGAGCGGGTCATGTGATATCAGCGCACCTGTAGCGAGCGGGTCATGTGATATCAGCGCACCTGTAGCGAGCGGGTCATGTGATATCAGCGCACCTGTAGCGAGCGGGTCATGTGATATCAGCGCACCTGTAGCGAGCGGGTCATGTGATATCAGCGCACCTGTAGCGAGCGGGTCATGTGATATCAGCGCACCTGTAGCGAGCGGGTCATGTGATATCAGCGCACCTGTAGCGAGCGGGTCATGTGATATCAGCGCACCTGTAGCGAGCGGTCATGTGATATCAGCGCACCTGTAGCGAGCGGGTCATGTGATATCAGCGCACCTGTAGCGAGCGGGTCATGTGATATCAGTGCACCTGTAGCGAGCGGGTCATGTGATATCAGCGCACCTGTAGCGAGCGGGTCATGTGATATCAGCGCACCTGTAGCGAGCGGGTCATGTGATATCAGCGCACCTGTAGCGAGCGGGTCATGTGATATCAGCGCACCTGTAGCGAGCGGGTCATGTGATATCAGCGCACCTGTAGCGAGCGGGTCATGTGATATCAGCGCACCTGTAGCGAGCGGGTCATGTGATATCAGCGCACCTGTAGCGAGCGGGTCATGTGATATCAGCGCACCTGTAGCGAGCGGGTCATGTGATATCAGCGCACCTGTAGCGAGCGGGTCATGTGATATCAGCGCACCTGTAGCGAGCGGGTCATGTGATATCAGCGCACCTGTAGCGAGCGGGTCATGTGATATCAGCGCACCTGTAGCGAGCGGGTCATGTGATATCAGCGCACCAGTAGCGAGCGGGTCATGTGATATCAGCGCACCTGTAGCGAGCGGGTCATGTGATATCAGCGCACCTGTAGCGAGCGGGTCATGTGATATCAGCGCACCTGTAGCGAGCGGGTCATGTGATATCAGCGCACCTGTAGCGAGCGGGTCATGTGATATCAGCGCACCTGTAGCGAGCGGGTCATGTGATATCAGCGCACCTGTAGCGAGCGGGTCATGTGATATCAGCGCACCTGTAGCGAGCGGTCATGTGATATCAGCGCACCTGTAGCGAGCGGGTCATGTGATATCAGCGCACCTGTAGCGAGCGGGTCATGTGATATCAGCGCACCTGTAGCGAGCGGGTCATGTGATATCAGCGCACCTGTAGCGAGCGGGTCATGTGATATCAGCGCACCTGTAGTGAGCGGGTCATGTGATATCAGCGCACCTGTAGCGAGCGGGTCATGTGATATCAGCGCACCTGTAGTGAGCGGGTCATGTGATATCAGCGCACCTGTAGCGAGCGGGTCATGTGATATCAGCGCACCTGTAGCGAGCGGGTCATGTGATATCAGCGCACCTGTAGCGAGCGGGTCATGTGATATCAGCGCACCTGTAGCGAGCGGTCATGTGATATCAGCGCACCTGTAGCGAGCGGGTCATGTGATATCAGCGCACCTGTAGCGAGCGGGTCATGTGATATCAGCGCACCTGTAGCGAGCGGGTCATGTGATATCAGCGCACCTGTAGCGAGCGGGTCATGTGATATCAGCGCACCTGTAGCGAGCGGGTCATGTGATATCAGCGCACCTGTAGCGAGCGGGTCATGTGATATCAGCGCACCTGTAGCGAGCGGGTCATGTGATATCAGTGCACCTGTAGCGAGCGGGTCATGTGATATCAGCGCACCTGTAGCGAGCGGTCATGTGATATCAGCGCACCTGTAGCGAGCGGGTCATGTGATATCAGCGCACCTGTAGCGAGCGGGTCATGTGATATCAGCGCACCTGTAGTGAGCGGGTCATGTGATATCAGCGCACCTGTAGCGAGCGGGTCATGTGATATCAGCGCACCTGTAGTGAGCGGGTCATGTGATATCAGTGCACCTGTAGCGAGCGGGTCATGTGATATCAGCGCACCTGTAGCGAGCGGGTCATGTGATATCAGCGCACCTGTAGCGAGCGGGTCATGTGATATCAGCGCACCTGTAGCGAGCGGGTCATGTGATATCAGCGCACCAGTAGCGAGCGGGTCATGTGATATCAGCGCACCTGTAGCGAGCGGGTCATGTGATATCAGCGCACCTGTAGCGAGCGGGTCATGTGATATCAGCGCACCTGTAGCGAGCGGGTCATGTGATATCAGCGCACCTGTAGCGAGCGGGTCATGTGATATCAGCGCACCTGTAGCGAGCGGGTCATGTGATATCAGCGCACCTGTAGCGAGCGGGTCATGTGATATCAGCGCACCTGTAGCGAGCGGGTCATGTGATATCAGCGCACCTGTAGCGAGCGGGTCATGTGATATCAGCGCACCTGTAGCGAGCGGTCATGTGATATCAGCGCACCTGTAGCGAGCGAGTCATGTGATATCAGCGCACCTGTAGCGAGCGGGTCATGTGATATCAGCGCACCTGTAGCGAGCGGGTCATGTGATATCAGCGCACCTGTAGCGAGCGGGTCATGTGATATCAGCGCACCTGTAGCGAGCGGGTCATGTGATATCAGCGCACCTGTAGCGAGCGGGTCATGTGATATCAGCGCACCTGTAGCGAGCGGGTCATGTGATATCAGCGCACCTGTAGCGAGCGGGTCATGTGATATCAGCGCACCTGTAGCGAGCGGGACACTCGGATCCGTCAGGCTCCTGCGGCTCCTCGGGAGGCATTATAAAGACTGTGTGTTCCCCGCTGAGACACTCGTCCCGATCCATCAAACACACGTCCTCCGGTTTCTCCACATCAACCTGATCAACACACAGATGAGACTCAAGTCAGCTTTATTCAGTGTGTCAGAGCAGCTTTACAGAGATAACAGGACCATTATTAATTTAGTAATTTATTTATTTATTAATTTAGTTCATTTATATATACAGCCGCTCTGGAGAAGAGCGTGATGTCATCGTCCAGCTCAGTTCAGTTCTCGTATAATGCTGTCAGTGCAGGAGATCAATAATATTGCTGGATATTAAAATAAACGCAAGCCCGGATCTGATTGGCCGCCGGGGTCACATGCGCAGGTGAGCGTCTGACCTTCTGCACACACTCGTCGAAGAACTCCAGGCTGACGTGGCGGTCGCTGACGAACGAACACTCCTCGATGAACTGCGTGAACATCTGCGTCCTCGTGAGCTGAGCGTAGAACTTCTGCTGCGTGCGATCGCGAGACTTCAGGAAACCTGCGCGAACACCATCATCTCGTCACCAGTGCTAGCGTCATGTTTATCTTTATTCAAAGCCTTTATGTATGATGCATTAAAAATCGACATACAGCTAAAATGCATTATTTTTGCAGATTCTTTCTGCCTGAAACTGGTTGCTTGCCGTGTTTTACTTTCCAAAGGTGAGGTGCATTACAAGGCATGATTAAAGCATTCGAATACTTTTATAATGCCTTTTATATAAATGCTTTAAGTAAAGTGTTACCAAAATTGCTTTTTATATTCATCAGAATGATTGCACTTTGATGACAATGATAATATCAGGTACTGATTACGTGCTTTATCATGTTAAAAGCATCTAAAGTTCATCTTGGGGTGAACTGTCCCTCAGACCGTGAGTGATGTTCATGAGAGGGTATAGCGCACCCTGCAGGTTGAAGAGGGAGCTGCAGTCTGTGGTGCGGTCTGACGGCGCCTGTGTGATGGGCAGCAGGAAGGAGCGGTAGCCTCTCAGTAAGGAGCTCATGAAGCGCAGGAACGCCTCCTGGATCTCCAGCTCCAGCTGCTTCTGACGCCCGTAGATCAGATCGTAATCCGTGAGCAGGAACTCCAGCGTGGCCTCCTCCTGCCCCGGCGTGTAGACTGAGGGACACACACACACACATTCATGATTCTGAAGCTGAAAACACTGAAGTATTTTAGATGAATATTCTTGCACTGACTAGATATTTTTAAAATAATGTAGACCACTTTTTATTGATAAGATCAGACAAGTGGCGTTATCAGGACCCACTGCATTATTAAACACTATATTCAACATGATATAGTAGTTTAATGTTGTGGGTGAACTATACACAATACAGATTGTCACTATCCATGTTGCATTTTTGTATCGCGATATATTGTGACACGATGTATTGTTACAGGAAATGACATCATCTGCGGGTGTCAGGCGCTCACTCACTCTTCTCCAGAGTTTTGTTCAGGTTGGTCAGAGAGTTCAGGAGGATTTTCCCATGTTTCCTGGGCAAAGAGCGCCAGGACAGAGGCTTCTTATCCTCAGACCTGGAGGAACAGTTCAGCACATCACTCTTACAGACACTAACTCGCCTCTTCGGCGGCGTTTATAAGATCAGGAATACTGTAAAACACTGGAATATTATTATGATGTAAATCATCAGTTTTCTATGTGAATATACAGTAAAGTGTAATTTACTCCTGTGATTTTCAGAGTCACATGACCCTTCAGAAATCACTCTAATATGAGGATCTGATGATCAAGAAACACTTATGATTATTATCAGTGTTGAACACAGTTGTGCGTTTTCTTTCTCAGGATTCTTTGATGAATAGAAAATTCAAAAGAACATGAAATATAATCTTTTGTAACATGATAACTGTGTTTACTGTCATTTCTGATCAGTTTAATGCATCTTTGATGACATGTTTGAACAGTGGTGTATATTAGTCCATCTCAACCTGATCCTAAATTAATGCATTAAATTAATTCTATCTTGATTGTATTTCTTAATTCTATATTAATGCATTAAATTAATTCTATATTGAGTCTTCATTCTATATTAATGCATTATATTAATTCTATATTGATTGTATGTCTTAATTCTATATTAATGCATTAATTGGGTCTTCATTCTATATTAATACATTATATTAATTCTGTCTTAATTCTATATTAATGCATTATATTAACTCTATATTGATTGTATGTCTTAATTCTATATTAATGCATTAAATTAATTCTATATCAATTGTGTCTTCATTCTATATTAATGCATTAAATTAATTCTATTGATTGTGTCTTCATTCTATATTAATGCATTAAATTAATTCTATATTGATTGTGTCTTCATTCTATATAAATGCATTATATTAATTCTATATTGATTGATTTTCTTAATTCTATATTAATGCATTAAATTCTATTGATTGTGTCTTCATTCTATATTAATGCATTAAATTAATTCTATATTGATTGTATCTTCATTCTATATAAATGCATTATATTAATTCTATATTGATTGTATTTCTTAATTCTATATTAATGCATTAAATTAATTCTATATTAATTCTGTCTTAATTCTATATTAATGCATTATATTAATTCTATATTGATTGTATGTCTTAATTCTATATTAATGCATTATATTAATTATATATCAATTGTGTCTTCATTCTATATGAATGCATTAAATTAATTCTATTGATTGTGTCTTCATTCTATATTAATGCATTAAATTAATTCTATATTGATTGTGTCTTCATTCTATATAAATGCATTATATTAATTCTATATTGATTGTTTTTCTTAATTCTATATTAATGCATTAAATTCTATTGATTGTGTCTTCATTCTATATTAATGCATTAAATTAATTCTATATTGATTGTGTCTTCATTCTATATTAATGCATTATATTAATTCTATATTGATTGTATATCTTGATTCTATATGAATGCACTATATTAATTCTGTCTTGACTCTAAATGAATGCATTGATGTAATTCTATATTAATTCTATATTGATTCTATGTCTTGATTCTGTATGAAGGCATCATAACGCTGCAGCTCCGCATGATCCGTGTGTGTACGGAGACTCACTGGAAGATGGTGTTGGTGTCGAGGTCCACACACACCACGTCAGACGGGGGGTCGTAGAGGTCGAAGTAGCTGGAGTGGACGCCCACGATGAAGGGCATGGGGGCACAGAGCACATCCGCCATCCTCAGCGGGCACAGCGGGATATACGGGCAGAACCAGCGCAGGGGGAACGACACCTGACACACACACACACACACACACACACACAAGACGAGTCTATGGAAGAATGTTTCTTTCTGACACACAATAGTAAAGGCAATTGCGAATTTTAATCTTACAATCCAGACGTTTTTTCTAGCAATTGACTCTCACACACACACACACACACACACACACACACTCACCGACACCAGCGCCTCGCTGACGGACGTCTCACACACACACACACACTCACCGACACCAGCGCCTCACTGACGGACGTCACACACACACACACACACTCACCGACACCAGCGCCTCGCTGACGGAGGTCAGGACATCGGGTCTCAGCGAGTGCAGGAGCAGCTTGTGTTCGGTCAGGACGGCCAGCAGAAGGGTACAGGCGTTCTCAGGGCCCAGATTCTGCAGCAGCTTCACGAAACTGGCCCCACTGAGAGCGGGAAACACAGCAGCCAATCAGAGCACAGAGCCGAGACGCAACAGCCAATCAGACTCATGCAGGGAGAGTGTGTGTGTGTGTGTGACTGACCTGAGCGGCAGCGGAGATGAAACCGGCTGACAGAGCAGGAGGTTATCATACGGAGACAGCTGAGGACACACGGCACACATTTACACACACACACACACACACTTCTGAGTTCATTTCACACTGATTTCCGCTTCCACCTCATGCTTTGATTTCGCACCCAGCACCCGATTAACCATAATTAGGGGTGTGACGAGACACTTCTCACGAGAACGACACAAGACTTTTGCACAATAATTCATAGAAATCCACAATGACAACATTCATGACTGGAAACGACGGCAACAATTCGTATAGCGTTTGGTTATGAACTTGTCAATCATCTTGATGGATGACGCAGAGGAAACGCTGACCAATAAGAGGACAGTTGTACTTGCATGTGACTTGCGTGAACACATTTTGCTACGCTTTGAAAGATTGCCTTGTGGAAGCGAACCGAACCAAGAAGTTGGTTTGATATTTTGAGAATTGTATGCAGGCTAATTTTCAGTGTGTGTGTGTGTGAGTGTGTGTGTGTGACATTTTAGTCTGATGAGATCTCGTCACACCCCTGCCCGTAATCAACCAATCAATCCCTCAATCAGTCTGATCTCAATCACAGCTCTACTGATTGGGCCTGAGCGATCAGCTGCGGATGTCTACGGTACAGTCACTGAGGAGGATGATGATTGAGCTTCATCACCCCCTGTTACCCACGTGCCCCAGCGTGCCGGTCGGTAGCGCGCCGGTGCCTGCGAGGGAAGCGTCAGGGTTTAATAACACTCGTCAGCTGAAACACACGAGACACACACTCGCACCCGACTCGACCCCTCACCTGCACCAGGATACGGGGACGCTGGGCCGACGGGAACGGGACGTTGTGCATGAAGCTGGAAATGTGCCTAGAGACACACACACACACACACACACACACACACAAGATCAACATTCTCAAATAACACGACAGAAAACTTCTGGAATCCCAAATTACCGTGAATAACATCAAACAATATGAACAGCATAACCTTTCAAACATTACAATTCAACGATTAATCCAAAATAAAAGTGTGTTTACATAATATGTGTGTGTGTGTGTACTGTATAGTTATGTTGATTAATTGTGATTAATCATTTTACAGCTATAATGCTACATATTTATTTTTTGAAAATGCACATTTGACCAAAAGCGAGATGCAGATAAAATGACCTTTTATAATCCTCTGGGGTTGTTCGTTTCAGAGTCACACTCGGGGTGTTCTGGTCCAAATGGACCCAAAGGGCGGGATTCATATTTAAAAAAAAAAAAATCATGATTTTTTTTTTTTACTTGTTTTTTATAATATTTTTTCTTTTCTTTTTTGGTGTTTTGAGAAAATTTCAAAAATACAAAAAAATTATAATTAGTATTAATGCAATAATTATGACAAAATCTCCCCCCATTGAACATAATAGAAAAAATATTTTAAAAAAAATATTTTTCTTTATTTTTTTAAAGCTATATTTCATTTTAGAGTCAAGCCTAGGCCTCATAAAAGCATTTTTTGAAATGAGAGAGATGGATGCCATCTGGTGGACAAACTGAGCATTTTAAAAATGCAAAAAACATGTATAATCTGAATATTTTGGTGTGTTTGTGTGTGTGGATGTGTCTGTTTTGCACTCTTGATGTTTTATAGATTCACCCCTTCACTGTTGTGTGCTTTTTTTCAAGATCGTGGCTGATTTGTAGATTGTACGCAGAAAAAACCTCACTATTTTCACATTTTTGCCAATTTCCCATTCATTTTCCATGCGGGAACACCCCAAGTGTGACTATTTTTTTACAACCTCTTGGACTATTCACATCCTGTCCCCGATTTCTTTGGGTGTTCAAATACCAAATAACAACAAAGACACCAAATTTCAGACCATTCCCAGGAAGCTGTGATTTAAAAAAAAATTATTCAAATTCTGCGGGTCCATTTGGGCCGAACGACCCCAGAGGGTTAAACATGTGCTCTTCTTTAATGTGCCGTTGATCTTCTAGAGTGACCACAGCTTCAGTGATTAGGACAGGAGGGATCTTTACAAGCTTAATTCAAATACGATTTTAATTTTTTTATGAGACCCTGTGACTTTTCCTTCTTCAATACAAAAAAGTGATGAACTTTGACTAAAAATGTCTCTCTTGATGATTTATATTTCATGATATTGATCTCATAATGTCTAGATATAAATCAAAAAGCAATATATATAGAATGTGGATGTATTTATGATCACTGGCTCACTTCTCCAGCGGCAGCACGTGCGGCCCCGAGATGGAGTATCTGTAGATGAAGGTCAGGAACTTCTGGAAGACGCTGAAGAAGGGCCAGTGCGAGAGGACGCAGATGCTCTTCTTGACCTGAACGCTGCGGTTGGTGACGGGCCGCCGGTCCACCACACTCAGCAGACCCAGACACACACACTGCCGCTCCGACAGAGACTCGCGCGGGAACGTCTCGTAGAACTGGATCGCTGCTCCGTAAACCTGATGCACAACACACAGCACATCAGCACACACACACACACACACTCTCGCTCTCACACACTCACTCACTCACCTTGTCCCCGGAGGCGCTGGTGAGGACGAAGGTGGAGAAGACGGGCAGCTGGTATTTGGTGTTGAGTGGCCAGCTCTCCACCGACACGCCCATCGGGAGACAGAACACCGGCACCGAGTCCGGCAGAGGGAACGACTCCAGATCCTCCTCGGGATACCGGCTGATCAGACCTGCACACACACACACACAGTTACGCAGTCTATAGTGTGTGTGTGTGTGTGTGTGTGTGTGTGTGTGTGTGTGTGTGTGTGAGAGAGAGACTCACCTGCTTCGTACACCAGAGCGTTTGCTTTAGACACAGAACGCTTGTAGCAAAGATACAGCGCAGGACCCCACTGCACACACACACACACACACACACACAATCAAACCCACAGAGGAGAAACCGAGAGTAAGAGAAAGACAAATAAAGCAGAAGAGGAACTGATGGTGTTTGTGAAGTGTTTCAAGAGTAGCGGATGTTTGAATTACAAACTCAGCGCTCGTTTAGCTTATCAACACACACTCGCACGATTATGACTTTTTACCTCACAATTACAAGTTTAGATACACAGTCAAACCAAAATATATTCCGACTCCTTCAACATTTCTCACATTATCAGTTTATTGGTAAATATGAGCAGAACTCTTTCGTCCTTCTGTTGGACTCTCACACATGAATTATGTTGAATATCTGTGAAACTGAACTCCACAATTAGATAATACCAGTTTAGCTCAACCAGTGACCAAGCAATGCTTCATGTTGTTCAGTGTGTGTGTAAAAAGAGCATTAGCGATTACAGAAAATACACTTCAGCTCAAAGTGGAGGAGTCATTATTGTCCCAAGTGTGTATTTATGTCTACTGTAGTCCCTGTATGAAGAATATTTGGGTGTAATATGTCTCGGTTTACTTTATTTGATCTCCTCACTTACAGAAATGACTGCACCGCTTGTAAAAATAACCAAAAAAATGATATGAATAATTTTTGGTCTGACTGCTATTCCTTGTTTAATTATTCATTTCTTTAAAAACTTTTGAATGGTAGTGTATATGGAGGCAATATGTTAAACAAATAAAGAGGAGAATCATTGAATCAGGGAATTCTCAAGTCAGTGAATCAATGAATCAGTGAGTCAATGAATCAATGAGTTGGTGAATCAGTGAATCATCAGCACCATGCCCGTGTTGAGGTTCTTGTCGACTCGGCAGTACGTGTGCGGTGCCGTCTCGCCCTTGCTGGGCATCAGCAGCGAGATCTCGGTCACGCCGAGTGTGTTCAGCGCCTGAGAGTCCGGGGCCCGGCGGTACATCAGGAAGGTTCTGTGAGTCCCGGGGCCGCTGGAGCTCAGGCTGGCCGACCGGCTGTACGGGGTCGTCTCGATCAGATGCCATCCCTGGCGCAGCGGGTCCTTGCCCTCGTACAGAACACTGCACACACACACACACACACACCATAACTCATCCACAGAGGAACACATCAGCAATGATATTCAGTTTATTTGACAGACAGATTGAAATGAAGCTTGTAAATGTCTCCTTGTATCCCTTTATTAAAGTCCCCCTGTGGTGTAAATCAGCGTTTAATGTTGTTTATGTGTGTGTGTTGTGTGTTTAATACGCTTAAACCGTGTAAGTTGATAAGTGGACAGCATTGCTGAGTATTTCCTCCTTAAAGGGATAGTTCACTTTGAAATTAATGTTTGATATGTTTTATCTTCCCTCAAGGGCATCCAAGATGTAGGTGACTTTGTTTCCACAGTATTTTCAATGTTGACATTTTCAGTCAAACCGTTGTTGTCTATCAGTCATACACTGGAGGCTAAGGGGGTCCACCAAAGAGCAGCACAGAGAAGTCCAAATTAAACATGATTTAATGACTCGTAAATGTAAGGACACACTGATGGCCTAAGACACGAAACGAGCGGTTTGTGTGAGAAAACCAACAGTATTTATATCGTTTTACCTCGTGTAATCATAGCCACTGACGGCACGGGCGCTTCGGTCTGGAAGTGATCGACGTCACTCTTTGTTTATACAGAGATTTGGGAAGTTTTTCCTTTCACTAAACATATTTAGATATACGGGAAACCGCAATGGAAGACGATTTCGGGATATCTAAATATGTTTAGTAAAAGGTAAAACTTCCGAAATCTCCGTGTAAATATTGAGTGACGTCACACGCAAGCGATCACTTCCGGCGTAACATTGAACTGATTCAGTTCGGTTCAGTTGGACATTGAACAACTGATTCAGATCACTATGATTACACGAGGTAAAACGATATAAATACTGTTGGTTTTCTCACACAAACCGCTCGTTTCGTGTCTTAGGCCATCAGTGTGTTCTTACATTTACGAGTCATTAAATCATGTTTAATTTGGACTTCTCTGTGCTGCTCTTTGGTGGACCCCCTTAGCCTCCAGTGTATGACTAATAGACAACAACGGTTTGACTGAAAAATGTCAAAATTGAAAATACTGTGGAAACAAAGACACCGACAT
This sequence comes from Pimephales promelas, assembly GCF_016745375.1. The sequence continues at coordinate 692,026 of NW_024121344.1, read as the reverse complement.
CTTGGATGCCCTTGAGGGAAGATAAAACACATCAAACATTAATTTCAAAGTGAACTGTCCCTTTAAAACTGCAGTGAAATCTGCAGTACGCTTTGAAATCGCTGGTGTTTCTGACGTCACAAACCACCTTGTAACCAATCAGATCAACGGGTGATCGCCAACCAGTGGATCTCTGAGTGAGGGAGTGAGTGGAGGCGGGGCTCATTTGCATATTCATAGACCCACACATACTAAATGAGGCGAGGGTGTCGAGTTACATTCAAGATATTTTCAAGGAATAAACATGTTGCTCAAAGATGAGAGGAGTCGTCAGTGCGTCTCACCCGAGCTCTACGATGGGAGGCTTGTCGTGTCCTCTCCGGTAGCACAGGAACATGTGTGTGTTGTTCATCAGTCCCGCGCTCAGCTCCGCCGGATGGCCTGCTTGTGTTTTCTCGATGCACGTGAAGCCCTCGGGGACGTCCTCTCCCAGGCCGCGGGCGATCACGGCGAGATCCGTGACGGGCTGCAGAGCGCGGACGCCCCTCTGATGAGCCTCCTCCACCCGCGGCGACGAGTCGCCCGCCAGACCCGCCACCACGAAATAATCCACCAGCTGCGGACATCTCTCCTCCGCCATCACGCCGCTCTAAACACCACTGCACACACACACACACACACACACCGTTACAGCGCAGGGCTAATCAAGGGAGAACATTCAACTCATCATTTCAGAATACACAGCAAAAACTGCTTTTCTTACTCAGGGTTTTAGTCTTGTTTCCAGTCCAAATATCGAAATATTCTTAAATCAAGATGCATTTACAAGAAGACTAAAATACCACAAGACATTATGTCTTGTTTTACGGGCAAATGAGTCAAAATGAAGTAAGATGTTGTTTACTCACACACACACTCTATCCTGACCCCTAAATCTACCCATCACCCACCCACATCTGTCTGATCTACACCACACGGGTCAAAGGTCACCGTGCAGGACACCTGATGACAGCCTGAACTGCATCCGTCACACTCGGGGATTCACATCCACAAAACACACGCAGGTCGCCACGGCAACGGGCTCAGAACCGGACATCCCGCAGTGGGAGGAAACCGGGATAACTGAGGATTTAATCCCGTCAAACCTCTGCTCACCTGGACAGATGTTCACTGTTCCCCGAGCCGAGGTCATGTGACGTATGATATCATCAAGCCGAATCTCAGTCAGCGAGAGGAACGAGTGCAAGAGCGACACGAGCTCGATCTGCTGAAGTGAAGAAGCGGCGCGTCTCTCGTCACTCCTGCGATCAAACCCACGAACACGAGTGTGTGAGCGACGACCACACGTGCAGGAACTGAGGAAACATCAGATCGCTCGTTCACTTCCTCCACAGGCGCTCACAAATCAGACCAGAAGACACGTTTCCGGCAGAAACACACACTGAGACACTGAGACACACACACACACTCAGGCCCTTGAGAGAGCAGCCAGAAAAATGGAGCATAGCTGTAAGAAAACTAAACTAGAGGTATTCGGTATTTCATGGAAGGAGATCTCGACCGCATACAGAGAGGCCTTAAAGCTACACTGTGGAACTCTTTTAGTTTATTCTTAGCTAAAAACCACTTAGTTCTTTGAAAAACATATGTGCTCATTAATGTATATTTATTTCGCTCAAGTAATAAAGTATTGTCGTGAGTGTATAAAATGCCATTGAAAACACAGTAAGGGGTACTAATGTCGGTCGCCATGTTGCCCCTCCATCTTCAAAGAGGGACATACTCGTTAATTCAAGCTTCGCCTTTCGCTTTTACGTTTGAGTTAACACTCACGGACGAGGTCGAACTGGAAGCCATGTTAATCTTGGACTACATTGCCCACCGTAGGAGTTAAAACCAAATCGGAATTGAGAGGAACACTGGATGGTATATATCTTTTCACCACTAGATGGAGGTAAAAATCACACAGTGCAGCTTTAAAAACGGTTAGATCTGCTTATTATTTTTCAAACCTATTAGAAGAAAATAAACACAATCATAGGCATCTATTTGAAAAAGTGGCTAAACTAACAAAAAAGAAAGCCTCAAGCCCAGAAGTGTGCAAGCAACACAGCAGTAATGATGACTTTATGAATTTCTTCACTAATAAGACTGATAATTGACCCTTAGCTAAGCCCCGCCCTCCCTAGTTACTGTTGCTATGCCTGTCAAGCTTTCGCGGCTGACACATCTATTACAGTGTGTATGCACCGGTGTCAGACATTCCCAATCAGATAATTAGTCATTTTTAGCGAACATGTGAAATATCTGAGAGAGCAAGACAAAAGGGACTGCAGTATTCCAGTCCAGGGATATATCCACGACATATTAATATGCAACCGATTAGAGAATAATTTGTTAAAAGTTGAAGCTAAAGCCTATAGCGCAAGCAGCAGCGCCTCATATGCTGAGCATTCACATGGGAAACACACAAATCGAGGACAGCAGGGTATGTGCAAATAATACTAATAATTATAAATCAAACAGCTGATCCATAAATCTTGTGGAAATAGACTAATATCGGGAGAGCCGTGATCGGATTGGGTTAAAGTTACTTAGTCAGGTAGGCTGTCGATTAACAAAATGCTGAAATATATTTTAAAGTATGTCAGTGAGCCTCCGTCTTGTCTTTAATCGTCTTATTTTACGTTATAAATACACACACACTGAAGTACAGCAGCATCCATCCACAGGTCAACTCTCACACACACACACACACACACACACACACACACACACACACACACACACTGAAGTACAGCAGCATCCATCCACAGGTCAACTCTCACACACACACACACACACACACACACACACACACACACACACACACACACACACACACACACACACACTGAAGTACAACAACAGTGAATCCACCCACAGATCAACAGATCGCTGACGCAGGACAGAGGAACACACACACACACACACACACACTGCGGCAGCGCGACAGAGCATTGATCTAGACCCATGTGTACTCACACTCCTCTTATGACCGCGAGGTCAAAGTTCATGAGACCGCATGGCGTCCCAATGGTCACTTCAGGTTTCTCAGTAGTGCGTCCTTAGCTTTTCATAATCAGATTTTGGCCAAAATTGAGAGTCACTCCAAACCCAATCTGAGGCCGTGTGTCACATGAAGACTCACCCTGAACTAAACAGCATCAGAAAGATGAACACACCAGGTCACCGACTGACCCACGACCTCAGGTGCTTCACTAGAAAACTCCACTTCCTGTTTCAGGAGTGATGCGCTTCCTGTCAGCGCTGCATTTAGCTCTTTCTAAGCACTTTCAACATCCACTTCCTCTAACGCCTGAGCTGCATAACGCAAGAGTTTCCCTCGGCCCCAGATCCGCTCATCTGCACACAAACACACACACACACACACACACTGTGTTATTAATACACAGCTCAGATCACGCTAAACATCACTCGCCGACACTGGAAACATCCTGCATGTATTGAACTCTAACTCGATGTTCTGGAAGTAAATTAGTGATAAATGTCTTCAAACACAGAAGTGTGTGAAACTGCAGTAAACGAAAAGAACGCCTTGCGTTTTAAAGGAACGTTTCATTAAACAATGCTGAAGCGCTCAGTTTATCAGACGGATGAGGCTAGTGAGGAAACGCTTTCACTCGATCTAACGCTACGCTAGCACACTAAACTGCATTTGAAAGGTATAATGTTATTCTGTGTGTTCGTTTGTTGGCTATATGAGATTAGCAGTGCGCTGGATCGTCATCATGTTGAGCTGTATAGCTTTGGTTAGTTTTATACAGTTGCTCTCCTGTCTAATAACGTAACGCTATATGCAAGAGCGGCGTCTCTGTCGAGTCGAAGTTAGTCGCGAAGCTCTCGGGGTCTTGAAAACGCCACGCTGATATTGACAATATGCGTGAGCGTTAAGCAGTTATACACGTCTGTCGCCATGGTTACTATGGGAGTACTAGCGTGAACCAGGGATAGCGCGGATGTGGCAAGCAGGGCGGTGGCGTGAGTGCTGATGCGTGACGCACGGCTCTCGTATCACTCGCGGAGGAGCGACGGCAGTGAAGGAGGAGAGAGGCCGAGGCCTGCACGTGTTCTCCGTGGCGGCAGTCGTCCGGGAGGGGATGCCGATGCTCTTTACTCTCAGTTTGTACTTCTTTATTTTACGTTTATTAAAGGTTTTTAATGTTCGCCAGTTCCCGCCTCCTCCTCCACACATCATCTAGCCTCGCTACAGCAGATATTATGTGACTAGCGGGCGATGCGCGAACACGGACGGGCACTAGTTAAAACTTTTCTGGTTTTACAAATTCTCTGCTTTTGGATATTTTGATACAAAATTCTTACATAATGTACCTTTAAATTGTGAATAGTTTAAATTGAAAATATAATAATTTACATAGTCAAAATAAAATAATATGTAAAAAATGACAAGAGCTTTTCATAATCGTCAGAAGACAATTAAGCAATAAGGTACGAGAGGCTGTGCTGTCTCGTGAGTAAGTGACGGCTCTGTTCGGCTCGACACGAGCGGAGTAACCCCTTCAGCCGTCACTTACTCACGATACAGCACTTGCCTCGAGTACTTTATTGCTTTTACAAAACGGTTACCACTAGGGTTGGGTATCGAGAATCGAGTATCGATTGGAACCGAGACTAACTTTTCGTTTTTCCCGGAATCGTTCAAAAGTTAAAATAGCAATTCCTAGTTTTGATATTCACAGTCCGCCGAGCGGAAGAAGAAACCGCTGAACAACACCAACGAAGAAGCGTCTACCGGAAGTGTTGGCATAACCACGCGAGTCGAACATGAGTAGCTTACGTCGGCAGTCCAAAGTGTGGCTTGACTTTTCTAAAAATAACGAAAATCTCGGCAAAATGCAAAATTTGTGACAAAAGGAGTATTTTTACAGAAGGAGTATTTCCTTCAGAAAGGCCGTTGGTTAGCAAGGTTAGCTAAACTTTTTTGACCCTGCCTCTTAAAAGAATCAGAATCGAGAATCGTTAGGAACCGGAATCGAAATCGGAATCAGAATCGTTCAAATTCAAACGATACCCAAACCTAGTTACCACACAATAAAAATATTAAAGTAAAAAAGTTAGTGCAACTTTCATGAAGTAAAATGACTAAAAGCCTTCTTTCCGCTAGAAAAAAATAGTCCCTGACTGTGAACAGCAACAACGCTCCAGTGAGTATGGGCTCTATCCACGGCGGTATTTCCGGTGAAGGATTAGGGATGCTCGATAACTTCCGCCGATCGTAGAGTCCAATGCAATATCGAGAATTTATACTCCGTGGTTATACTAAAGAAACGTTAGTCACAAAAACAGATAAAACAGACACCCCTCGTTGTGTTTATGCTTCTTTTTAAAATCATATTAAATAAACATAACTATATATAAAATTACATCTAAACGTATGAACTAGGGTAAGTGTAGCACTCTGGTAAAACTTACACATTGCTCTTTGTATTGTTGTTATACATTCATGAAAAACATCGTAAAAATCAGATGCACAGCTGTTTTAAATGTAAAGCACAGCTGTTTAGTAAGGAAGCAAAATATAATAGATAGGACAGAACAAGAAAGGCTATTAATAAGCTTTCATTGCGCAAAAGTATTATGACATGATCATGAAAGAGCTGCACAAAGTGCTTATGCGCATCGCGAGCGCTGAAAGATGCGTTTGAAGCAACACGGAGTCACAGGGCGGCGCGCAGCTCTTCAGTGTCCGCCGCATTAAAGTTAAAAGCACCAAGACTTTGTATTATACAGTATCTATGCAATAGTTTATTAAGCCTTTTCTCTTAACAGTTTTAAATTTCAGTTAGGCTACTGTGCACGTGAAGAACAATTATACTGCGCCGAGTCTACTGATCTAACAGACAATCAGTAGAAAGTAGGGGTGGCACGGTACATGAAAAAACACCCGAACCGTTCGGTTCGCTTGTCTCGGTTCGGAGCGCGTGTGCGTCTCACGGTTCGACGCATGCGCAATGTAACCTCGTGCCCGTATGTGACATGTGTTTTCTTTTCGCGCGACATAAACTTGTTCGACTTGGACCGGCGCTGCACAGAGCGACCGGCGAATAACATAAATCTAGCGCGAGTCGGCTCCGTATGCATTCGTCACTTTCGCGGTATTTGATGTCATTACCGATCGCTCTGTGCAGCGCCGGTTCAAGTTAATAAACAAGCCAGTAAAAGTGGAGTATGGAGCGCTGCAGGTCACAGCACGCGGAGAAATGGCAAGTGGGAGAGATGAGGGAGTTGGAGGATGCGCCAGCGTCGTATAAGTCTATGGTATAAGTCCGGTGTGTGGGAACATTTTGGATTTCATGTTATGATATTTTAATATAACGCTACAGTGGCACTTTATGTATAGATAAGAGCTTCAGTCATACGTTTCCATGCACTTTAATTTTAAGTGGAAAAAAGTACCCTCACATTTTGGGAATAGAAGCATTGTTGATAGTACTGTTTTTGTGTTGAGGTTGAACTTAAATTTCACTTTATGTTTATGGCCTTTGCTATTGCTTAATTATCTATAGGCAATGAGGTTTCATGTATATTGACATTTAAAAGACAGTGTTTTAAGAGTTCCTCTCTTTTTCTTTTAAAAGATAGAATTTTGGTAAGAGCTACAAAAGTCAGCAGTTGATACATGAAAGTTAATTTCTTTGTGTAAATAAGATTTATGTGATAAAAATGCACAAGTTCTTGTAAAGATAGTGATACACATTCTCCTTTTTTTGCCAAATAAACAAAAAGCATGTCAATTTCTTCTCTCTTGCTGTATCTAAATCTCACCTAGTTTTCCTCTGAGATAGTCCCAAAATGTGCTTAAAGTCAAAGAGTCAAATTCAGTTTGTGCATGATTGCATGAATATAATATATATATTTTTTAGCTTAATTATTTTTTTAATTAAGCTATATATCACATGCTGAAGTACATTTCTGGAGTGTTAAAGATTAAAAGAAAAAATAACAAGAACCGTACAGAACCGAAAACCGTGACCCTAAAACCGTGATACAAACCGAACCGTGGGTTTTGTGAACCGTGCCACCCCTAGTAGAAAGTGATTAAGTTACAGCAATAAGTCTAGCCAGATAGAAAAACCATCATAGACCTTTATCTATTGATCAATTATTGTAATAACATTGAATCATCTTGGAAAGAGATCATCATGTTAACTGTTGTAACGCGACGCGAATAGAGAATGACTGACAGCCGCAGTGGAGGGAAAAGCTTAGGTTAACTTGAATTGAATGACTTAAATATACATTTCTATCTCACATTATACTATAGTATGGCTTCATAAAGTATACACGATTAACGTAGGTCACCTATTTTGGTTTCAAAACGGCGAATTTACCGAAAGGTGAATGATTTTCGTGTATGCTGCATATTGATAGCGGTTTCCTGATGCCCGCAAATTAGTTCAAACTCACGGAATCAAGAGCGCGCGCGAGACAGAAGATAATGTGCTCCAAACCGTCCGTGTTGCGCGCGCGAGACAGGGTAGAGCGGCGAGGAAGAGAGACTGCATCATGTGCGCCTCATGAAGCGCGCATGTAAGAAGCGCATGTTCCATGTAAACAATCCCCGTGACGTAATCAGACCAACTAATCGATAATGACATTCGTTGACAACGATTTTCATAATCGATTATAATCGATTTTATCGATTAGTTGTTGCAGCCCTAGTATGAACGTTTCGTTTCAAAGACTGGAGGACGGTAAATTTTGAAGACTCTGCCATAATCCCGTTTTCCTCCGCTTTAATCTCCACAACCGGAAATGGACGAGCATCCTTGCGTCAAATGCGGAACTTATGCGTGCATATAGCCCATTAGCATGAAAGCTCAAATAAACACAACATAGGAACCGCAGTGTTGCGCAGTGATCAATAGAGCCATTGGGTGAAGCGGCCATAGTTGTGTATTATCATGAATACAGCACAGCTATTGACCAATCAGAATCCAGGATTGGAAACTAGCCGCTTTATATATGTTTACTACCATATAATACACACACAATGTTTTTTTCTCTCTAATAAAGTGGCTATTGTTGTCTGACGTCAGAGGCTGTGGGCTGAAGAGCATGAAGAGCTTCCTCAGTGTCTCGGACGGAGAGCCCTCTGGCTGTTCTCCAGTACCAATGTGTTTAATTCCTCTGAGCTGAGGTCAGGGGTCAGGGGTCAGAACAGAACTCATGTGTGGTACCAGAGTTCTGACCACAGTAACAACAGAGAAGAAAACACACCAGTGATGCCATGGTTCTGTGTGTGTGTGTGTGTGTGTGTGTGTGTGTGTGTGTGTGTGTGTGTGAGAGAGAGAGAGAGAGAGAGAGAGCTGTACCAGCTGAAACTGAGCAGACAGTCACAACTAATGACCAGATCCAACACACACTAGAGATTTACACACAACTGACTAAATGTTTCATGCCAGTTCTACATAACATGAACACACACACACACTCTCTCTCTCTCTCTCTCTCTCTCTCTCACACACACACACACACACACATAGTTTTGTATCCAGCCTCTCGCAGGGATTTCGGATGCCCCAACGCCTGTGAAGAGACGACTCAACGCCTGTGAAGAGACGACTCAACGCCTGCGATATGTTATGGCGCCGTTTTATACATAAACAATATTTATATTTAATATTTATAAACAATACGAATGTAAGCCAGAGGAGAACTGGCCCCCGACTGAGCCTGGGTTCTCCCAAGGTTTTTTCTCCATCCAATCTGATGGAGTTTTGGTTCCTTGCCACTGTCGCCTTGCTCAATCTGTATTGTGAAAAGCGCTATATAAATAAATGTGACTTGACTTGACTTGACACACATTCACACACAATCTCTCTCTCTCTCTCTCTCTCTCTCTCACACACACACACACACACACACACACACCTGTCCTGATCTCGTGAGGAATCTTCATCAATACATCATTATTATTGTGTTGTTGTTATTAACGTCCGCAGTACAGTGATCTGCGCTGCTGTCACACACCCGCGTCAGGTCCGGTCGGGTTCGGGACTGTCAGTCACACACACACACACACACACACACACACACACACACACACACACACACACACACACACACACACACACTCACTCACCTCAGCGACAGCAGTGCGGCTCTCATCTCATCCTGAAGCTTCGGCTCACAGCGACTGACTCTCTCAGCGGTCCCTCGGGCCGGTCGGTACCGGTTCGGATTCGGGTTCGAGTGTCACTGCGTGGATCGTCCGTCTCCGCGCTCCGCCATCTCGTACAGAAACCATAGACGACAGAAACACACACACACCGAGCAGCTGCAGAAGCGGCGCGCGCACTGACGACTAGCGGCGCGGAGACGCATTACAGCAACTCGTCACCGACCGGGGAAGCATCTGATTGGTCCGAACTACTGGCGCTGTTTTGTTTTCCATTCACTGCGCGTGAACGCGCGTAAAGCATAGCCGATGTCACGTGACCCCCATTGCTTTTCTCAGCGCTGCAATCGCAGTCGTTTTTAACAAATTAATTCGTATGTCAGCTACAGATAGACTGACATTACATCATACAATTTTACACACTAAAAATGGCCGCTGAACTCGACACTACTAACATACGAACAGCGCTGTTATAATATTCTGCTTGTGGGACACATTTCATATCCATAAATCCTGAGTGACAGCTACTAAATCAAACCTTTTCATTTTGTTCTGAGATTAAAAAAGAGGGTTATTCCTTACTTAGATTACAGAGAATACACTGACTTTTAAACATGATTAATTGTCATAAATTGCTGATAAATGTCCTGTTCATTTATATTAGTTGAACAAAAATGGATTATATTTTCAGTACTTGCACTTTGGAGGCTGAAATTAAACATGTACTTGTATATTTAAGTGAATTATGGAAGCTCGTTTACGACACAGAATAAAGCATAAAAAGGTAATTGACCATCTTTTTATAAAAAAAAAATAATATTTTATAAATATCCGAGTACCAAGCCCGTTATGAGTTGTTTGATAATGAATAAACTATTTTAGTGAAGATGAGGAAAACGTGTTGTTATTATTATTGTGTGTGTGTCCCTCATCATGCTGATATTATCATGGATATTTTGGTGAAAGAATACATTATTTCCCCAAGGATGAAATGATGTCACTGAGTCACACACACATTTTCATTTAGATTCTTTATTTTCTGTAAAATACGGTGAGGATACACAGTCTTAGAAATGTTCAGTGAGAAGCGCTTCTTATTTACAGCATCAGTTTCCCTGCTTATCAAAACAACAACAAGAAATTAAGAGCAACAGTTGCAAAAAATAAAAATAAAAGTACAAGTAGAATGCAAATATTCTGTTTCTGTTCATAATCGCGCAGACAGAAGCCGGACCGAGGAGAGATCAGATCAGAGGGATGCTTTAAACAGACTCTTCTGCTTTATATGACCAGGAATACAGTAAAACACTGAAATATTATTATAATGTAAATCATCTGTTTTCTATATGAATATACAGTAAAGTGTAATTTATTCCTGTGATTTTCAGCATCATTACTCCAGTCTTCAGTGTCACATGACCCTTCAGAAATCACTCTAATATGAGGATCTGATGATCAAGACACATTTATGATTATTATTATCAGTGTTAGAAACTGTTATTTCTATTTATTTTTCAGAATTCTTTGATGAAGAGAGAGTTCAATTGAACAGCATTAATCTGAAATAGTCTTCAGTGTCTTTTACTGTCATCCTTGATGAATAAAATTATTGATTTATTTTATTTCTTTCCCCACAAAAATAAAATAAGAATTCTTACTGACCCCAAACTCTAGAAGAGTAGAGTTTAACATCACAGAAGATCTATTCCAGATTAATGAACTTTATAATCATCAAAAAATCCTGAAATATAAATAACTGTGTTCAACACTGATAATAATCATAAGTGTTTCTTGATCATCAGATCCTCATATTAGAGTGATTTCTGAAGGGTCATGTGACTCTGAACATCTGATTTACATGATAATAATAATAATAATATCTCACTGTTTTTACTGCGTGTTTAATCAAATAAACTCAGCATTGGTGGACAGAAAAAAAACATAAAACATTAAAAACATAATACATCTGACCGATCCAAAACGTTTGCCTGGTAGTGTGTATCAGACCTGAGCTGTTCAACACACACACACACACACACACACACACACACACACACACACACACACACACACACACACACACACACACACACACACATAGCACAGCTCACAGTGACTGTGTGTGACCAGCAGCGTCCTGCGCTGAGACACACCCGAACCGGCATCAGCAAACACACACACACACACACACTCGCACAAAACACACTTACACAAAACACAACACAGCGGGAGAGAAGAAGAGCATCAGAACACACACACACACACACACACACACACACACACACACACGAGGAATTACAGCGGTAACACTTCAATAAGCTTCATCAGTGACAACACTTCCTCATCTAATAATCTGTGATAATATTAATTTCAAAATTCACTGATACGTTATCTTCATTATCGTTATCTTCGTTTGTGTGTGTGTGTGTGTGTGTGTGTGTGTGGACATCAGTTACTGCACTGTCAACTAACATCAACGAACATCAACCAATACTGTAAATTGAAGCCCAGATCACACACACTTCACCACTCAACACACTCTCCCTGAAACACAGCATCGAGACTTCTGCTGAACACACACACACTTGTTTATCCATATACAAACACATTTATCAATATACTCGTTATCTTACCTAGAGCAACTTTATTTAAAAATAAATCTCATAGTACGCAGATTTAATTACAAAAAATACGTGTTCCTCTGGATATGGCCTTGCTTAAGAGAATCATCGTGCAAATACAGGCAGAACACACACACACACACACACACACACACACACACACAGACGAGCAGTACACCTGAACACACACACACACACACACACACACACACACACACACATGAGCAGTACACCTGAACACACACACACACACACACACACACAGATTTGGTCTTTTCCTCTTCAGTTGTTCAGCACATGTGAGAGCGTGAGTGTGTTCATCGATCATCAAACAGGAGGAGAAAACCCCAGAACTGCTGACCGGAGTGTGTGTGTGTGTGTGTGTGTGTGTGTGTGTGTGTGTGTGTGTATGTCAGTGACCGAAGATCATCAAGCACAAGGAGAAAAGCCCAGAACTGCTGACCAGAGAAACAACATCTGATATCATGTGTTCCAGGTGACGAGTGTGTGTGTGTGTGTGTGTGTGTGTGTGTGTGAGTGTGTGTGTTGGGTCAGGTTAGTGTAAGGGGACAGAACATACAGTTTGTACAGTAAAAAAACCATTACGTCTATGGAGTCTCCATAAAGACAGTAAACCTGACGTGTGTGTGTGTGTGTGTGTGTGTGTGTGTGTGTGCGTGTGTGTGTGTGTGTGTGTGAGACAGTGGCTGTGTTCAGAAGGGAATACTGCATACTGATCTGTGCAAACAACTCAATATTAGTTTGCAAACATTACGCCAATAAAACAATAAAACATGAACATCTGATGTTTCATAATATAGATAGAATATAGAATATACATAGAATATCTCAGTTCTCCAGTAGTCCCAATTTCTTATTTTTAATAGAAATATAATTTCTTAATTTTCAAACGCCAATCTGCAATTCCAAAAAAAAATTCTGAACACATTTAAACAATATATTTTTTTAGAAAGATAAAAAACGTAATGTAATCTAATTACAAGCTCTTCATCTTTGGAATCTGATTCCATGTAATCTGTTACTCGCAGCACTGTCGAGCACAATGCATTGTGGGATACATCTGCAGTATGACAGTATGCTGTTCTGAACACGCCACTCCCCTCGTCCCTCATTGGTCAGTCCGTCAGATAGTCCCGCCCCCTGACTCATGATTGGCTGAGTGCTTCACTCTTCAGGAACTGATGAACTTCAGCGGTAAGTGCATGTGTGAATCCTGCATTGACCTGGTGTGGTCCAGTGCATGCTGGGACATTGAGCGGAGGCACGTGTAAACCCGCTGTGATTGGTCGACGGTGATGTCTGTAACAGGGTTTGATCGTCCGAGAAGTGCAGAGAGTTAAAGGGCAGAAGCTCACAGTTTTAAGCGCACGTGCACGAGTCAGGAACCCGCCGGCCCGAGGCGTCACATGACCGCGGGTCACTTGAGGTGGTCGGATCTGAAGGAGTCCTCCACCGCCGGGTCGGCCAGCATCAGGTCCCCGTCCGTCAGCATGCCCAGACCCTCCAGCGCCAGCGGGTCGTCTGAGCAGAACGGGTCCATCTCGAAGCCCGGGACGCCCGACAGCGCGTGTGTGATCTCCTTCGACAGGCCCGACGGAGAATCTGCCCACACACACACACACACACACACATCCGGATCATAGAGAGGTCATGGAGAGAGTCAGGGCATGTTTAAAGGAGTAGTTCACTTTTAAAAAAACTTTTGCTGATAATTTACTCACCCCCGTGTCATCCAAGATGTCTTTCTTTCTTCAGTCGAAAAGAAATTAAGGTTTTTGATGAAAACATTCCAGGATTTTTCTTCATATAATGGACTTCAATGGGAACCGGATGGTTCAAGGTCCAAAAGACAGTTAATAACAGTTTCAGATGCAGCTTCAAATGTCTTTAAACGACATCAGACGATGAATAAGGGTCTTATCATGCGAAACGATCCGTTATTTCAAAGTTTATTCCAAAAATGTAACTTTTCTGAGGACAAATGCTAGCCTTGCTCTATTCTGTGAGGCGCGTTTGTAACGTCACGTAATGCGTAATTACGTTCAAAAGGTCACGGGCGACGTAGCCGGAAGTACAGAATCAAAATCGTCCGACATTGTTGTTTTTCCTTTTAATTCCTTTTTTTGTAAACGGTGTTTGAGTTAGTTTGCACGTTCAACCTATGCGTTCAACTTGTAAACACTGACTCTGTACTTCCGGCTACGTCGCCCGTGACCTTTTGAACGTAATTACGTATTACGTGACGTTACAAACGCGCCTCACAGAATAGAGCAAGTCTAGCATTTGTCCTTAGAAAAGTTACATTTTTGGAATAAACTTTGAAATAACGGATCGTTTCGCATGATAAGACCCTTATTCATCGTCTGATGTCGTTTAAAGACATTTGAAGCTGCATCTGAAACAGTCGTTTGGTTCCCATTG
>NW_024121344.1:662782-675282 GCF_016745375.1 Pimephales promelas | reverse complement strand
CAGAGAGGGGGAGGAGCTTAACGAGGACTGCAGGGAGGGGTTGCTCAGCGACGAGTGCAGGGAGGCGGAGCTCGGGAATGAGTGATTGCTGAGAGATGATTGGATGTTGGGGTTGCTAAGCGACGACTGGAGGGAGGGGCTACTCGACGTGCCCTGCAGAGACGGCAGCAGACCTGAAGACACACGAGGTTCATATTAACATCATGGCTCCACTCTAACCTTAGACATACGACTCTGACCCTCTGGTGCTCTTTGAAAACTGAAAACGTTTTTTTACTCGATCAGAATGGTGCAAAACTTGGTAAAGGTAAAACTAGTCCCACTTGAGCTCCTCGCGGACAAAAAATGAATGAGAGTTTCCTCTAGTGGAAGCAGCCGAACACACACTCACTGAATGAGATCAGCTCACGTGCGGAACACACACTTTGGTTTATGGCTTTGATTTTCTTGCAGTTTTAGAGTAAAATGTGTTTTTGAAAATATATATTTCATATAAAAATTGCAAATGGTATTTTTGTGCATTTTAATAAACTGTTTTTGTTTATAATTTTTTTTTTCACTTCAGCAATAATCTGCGGCCGTGTTTGAGAAGAGATCAAACTTCAGTCTCTTTCTTTAAAGCGTTCAAGATTCACCAGTTTAAGCTGGAAATTAAATTTTCAGGTCTATGCTCAAAAAGTGAAGGAATGAATTATAAATAAAAATATAATTTAGTACCATAAAATCCCCCAAAATTACAACATATGAAATAAAATAAAAACATAATCGAAATTTTGACCGCCGACTCGCGAGCATCACAGAGGGTAAAATGAAGAGTCACACTGAAGTGGATCAAAGCCTTTCATCAGTTACACATCAATTTTGAACGATCCCCGTTCTCGTTAAAGGACAACTCCCATCAACCCTTTTGATCCACTTCACTTGTTGAGCGTGTGGCGACGTCACACCTGAGGAGTGGAGGGAGCCGGCGATGCCCAGCTGGGTGAGGGTGCAGGTCAGGTTCCCGGTGCTGAGCGACGGGTATCCGGGCTCGTCCGGGTCCAGCGGCGTGGGGAGAGGAGACGGGAAGTGCAGGCTGGACAGATCCGGCAGCGAGCCGCCCGTGTTCAACACTGACGGGCCGTGAGTGGCGCCGCCCTGCTGGTCCGGAGAGGGAAACACACTGCACACACAAACACAGTGACGTCAGATACTGACCTGAAACCAGCGCACAGAGAGAGACTGAAACCATAGACTGTAAATAAACATGGCGTAGTGTGTGTGACAAATTTCTGAAGCCCAAAGTGGGCGGAGCCAGCCGTCGCCATCTTGGCCACGCATCACTCCCAAATAAACGAACATGTGCAGAGGCGGATTAGCTGAGGTGACGTGACGCTAACACTAGCAGACAAACGGCTAGTAGCGACCTGTCGCTCAAGTAGCCACGCCCTTAATTATGCAGAACTTTAAGACTTAATATAATTTAAACGGATAAGTTACACAAATATTCACCCCCTCACAGTCGTCATGAAGGGCAACATTAGCGATACAGACCAAAACCACTTTTAGCACCGGACTGTAAACATGTTTAATTCTGCTGTAAAGTTGGGTATTTTAACATGTGAGTCAATGGGAGTGAGTCTCTTCTGCAGCGCCTCTAGTGGCCAGAGGAGGAACTGCAGGTTAATCAGAGCGCGGGCGGCTGAACACTGATGGTCTTAAACCAGGAACCGTCCAAGATAACATCATCAACACAACATCCTGTTTCAACACAAAAACAGCTCGAACATTAACTATAGATTCAGGTCAATTTCATTCCACTATCAGACTGTTAGCACCGGACACTTGATATAAATATAATTTGTGGATCGACTGTGAAGGATTTTATGAGTTATAGACTTTAATAACACTAACTGACTGTGCTGTCGCTCAGATGCTGAATTAAAGAAATGCTAATGTGCTCTAACAGTAAGAGCTGCACAGTAAGACTAACACACACCGCAGTGGAAGAGGAGGATAAAACACTTTGGACAAGAAATATAACCTGCCGATAAACCACTTTAACCGAGTGTGTGATTTATAACTGCGGGACTGCGGAGTAAAGATGCAGTGAAACAGCATCACTGTGGACCTTTACTGTTACAGGAGAACAGAATGAAGATTGTGATGTTTTTTTTGTTTAATTGTGTCTGTATATACATTGTCTTTTTGTATACTTCTAGTTTTATGACTGTTGTATTGCTGTAATTTTTAACTCTTTTTTTTCTAGTTAAGAGCCTAATAACATCTGGCAAAGGGACTACCAATGAAAACTAGCCTTTGGGCTAATTTGGGTACATTTACATTTAAGAATGTTTATTAATGTACACGGTCCCTTTTCTAAATAAATAAATAAAAAATAAAAAAATAAAAAAATCTTGATCCGCACTGACACACAATCACAGCTTTATTCTACACAGCGGTGGCTTTGGCTCATTTGTTGAAGTGAACTGAGGTGTGTGTATATAAATGTGATATAATACAGTATATGAATGTGAAGAAACCCCAGTAAATGATCACTTCTGGTTTTCAGCTTTGGTGTTTGGCCCACGGCTCTCTGTTTCAGCCACTAACACTCATCCCAGCATCCCAGAGCAGAGCTGAGGGTACACGAATAGGTGAGCTCTCTCTCTCTGTGTGTGTGTGAGACAGAGTGTGAGAGTGTCTGTCACTCTCACAGACACTCTGACAGACACTCTCTCTCTCACACACACACACACTCTCAGAGGAAGAGACGAGTGAATGACTGACCGGTGGTGTAAGGAGACGTGTGATTGGCCGGTTGAACTCACGTGATTCCAGGCACCTCACAGGACCGTGGTCGTGAAGAGAGCAGCGGCAGCTGAAGAAAAAACGAGACATGAGTCAAACACACACACACACACACGTTTGTTTATCTCTAACACAGCCCAGCATCTTCAACATTTCTGCTGAGTTGCAAAAAGGCCTAAAATTGCCTAATCTGATGATGCAGAGTTCAAAAATATGCTCAAATCCTCATTTATCTCAGAAAACTTCACATAAACACAAGATCATAAACAAAATCTTTGATTTGATGCAAAAAAAAGTATTTGAAAATAGGCAAAAATACAAAGACTGAACTCAACGGCATTAGTGAGGAAAGAACCACAATCCCATGATGCAGTGCGAACGGCATAATCAAATTAAACCATAAAGCTAGTGATTTAAAAATCTATATAAAAACAATATATTTATGTTTATTGCAAAATATGCATATATGTATTCAAATATTTAGTGAATATATAGTGCTTCATGGGAGTGGGCGGAGCTACGCGCTCTTCTGGCATGTTTAGCTCGTTTCGACTGATTGGTTGAATTTTCTGTAGAGCATCGTGGGTAATGTAGTTTTTCACCAGATAATTTTAAAACTAAGCTGAAATAATGTTGCAGATGGTCCAGAAGCAAAAGCAGCCTCGTCCTCACAGTACGGCTGACTTTAACGCTTCTGAGAACTTTAACTTTCACTTTATTGTTAAATATCCGTTTCCTTATGGAGAAAATGGGTTTGAACGAGGCGAAAACACACAGACTTAGCAGAACATCTGGGCCATGTTTACACTTTCTAAACCACTTTTTTACTGTCTTTGTGAAGACATTTGACCACACACACACCTTCCTGGAGTCCCAGGGTTTGAGCAGGCGTCCGTCATCCGGGCCGTTCTCCTCGATGGGAGGAACTGGATAGGAGAAAACTGCAGGAGGAGAACAGAACCTGTCAGAACCCACTCACTCACTCACACACACACACACACACACACGATGATGGTCACATGAGGAGTGTGGAAGCCACTGACCGGCCCGTCGGCCCTGCGCCGCGAGCGAGAGTCCGGCAGAGAAGGTGTCTGCAGCCGGCGGGTTCATCACACTCGTGTGGAGCGCAGAGTCCGAGTTCGTTCTGCAGACACACAAAACCAGACGGCCACATCAAAACAGGCTTTACTGCTCCCGTTCAAGATCTTTTATAACAAAATTAATTCCATATTTACAGTACATACAGAAAAAACCATACAATCTCAGATAATAATTGACCACAAGACTCAATACTCCTTCACCGTGGTCCAGATAACACATTATCACAATGATTCCAGTTCACATGGAAATGACTAAAAGTTCTGTATAATGCAGCCAGACACGTACGTTGGCGATGTCACTTCGTAAAGACAACACGCCTGCGCACATATTTACTCCAGGTTTCAGATTCACGTTTCTGAAGTTTACACGGAGATGACTGATGAGCTTTCAGTCAGATTGTGTTCGACTGCAGTACCAAACGCTTCCACTAGATGAAATTAGCATTTCATTTTTGAGTTTTTAACTGCAAGAAGTGTGATTATGTTTTCGGGACCATTTAACCTTTTCAAATCATGTCCAGGATTTTTTTGTGTTCACATTTCAAGTGCCAAAAACTTTACCAATTTTCATGCCATTCCAATAAATTAAAAAAAGAAGGAATTTCGCGGTCAAAAATGACCGAAGATCACCATTACATTTTTTGACTTCAAGGAAAGATTCTGAAAGTGTCAGAACTGGACTGGTTGAAGATTGCAGATGTTGAAGAACCGAAAGGCTCGTCTAGCGTGAGTGATCTGTAGAGAGTCGTCACCTGTTGAGCGCGCCGGTGGGCAGCTGGTGGAACATCTGGCTCTTGTCCGAGGGAAAGTTACTGTTCCAGTTCCTTCATGATTGACAAAAAACGCCTGTTACTTCCAGAACTGAGAGCAGAATAAAGAGACGAGCAGCTTGAGAAAGAACCAGAGAAGCGAAGGACGTGTGTGTGTGTTGAGCGAGAAGAGGTTAAACACAGACCGAACCATCTGACCAGCGCAAATACACCTACAGTCTGTTAGTGTGTGTGTGTGTGTGTGTGTGTTAAAAGCATTCAGATGTTTCTGATCTATCATCACCGGTGTTTGCTGAAATCTCCTCCATCAGAACACAACAAACATCTCAGTGAGATGAAGAAGATTAAGATCAGAATCATTCAACCAGAACAAGACGAGGAACAGCAGCAAAGACTAAAGAGGAGCATCTCCTGAGAGACACCAGCAGAGGAAGAGCAGATGAGAAGATGCAGATCTGTTACTCACACACACACTCACACACACTCACGGCACTGTCCACAAACAGGGTTCAAAGCCCGACTCATGAAATTTTACAGCAAAAGTCAGTGAGCCAGTGTGAGTGTAAACCAATGAGACGTTACCTTCTCCAGCTGGGGTCAGGGGGCGGAGTCAGATACACAGCGCTGCTGTGAGGGGTGTCCATCTGGGGTCAGAGGTCAAGGAGACAAACAGCACACACACATCTGTACCAGAGAATGTCTAATTGAAGAGAATCGGCACTGGCTGGTTACTTCCGGGTTGTGGACTGGCTGCAGTAACGCGTCTCTGTCCATGCGGGGGCGCTCGCGGTCCAGTGCAGAATGAATGGGAGTCAATGGGGTTTCACCCCTATAAATCCTCTTTTCTCAGGATGTAATTTTTTGTCAAGTAATTTGAAAGTTGCATTCAAAAGGGAGGGCTAAGATAATACACTTGCATTTTTAAGTTCACTTATCTGTTCTAAAAATCCGTTCAAAACTGTGATGACGTCACACAATAGCAGAATGCTAGCGTGATCCGGCCAACAACAGCCTAACCTGTAAGACATCAAAAGGACATAAGCACTCGTTCATTCGACTTTTGGCCTATAATCTATATTGAACTTGCGGAATCGACAATAAAATCTATGTTGATTTAATGACAAGCAGGTGAAAGAGACACTTTTAGCCGTTTAGCCCCATAGACTCCCATTCATTCTGCTCTCGCCCGCGATCACCTCCAGTGGAATTATAATGGAACTGCAACCAGGATGATCCACAACGGGGCTAATAGGAAGTGCTGTTAGACGGGCTCTGTCTGTACTTACTGGCATATTACTCATCAAAAGAGATCAAGGAAAACCTGATTCATCATTAGTTGATTATTAATTAGTGGTGCCACGGATCTCAAGACTCACGGTTCGGATCATTTACGCTTTTTGAGCCACGGATCGGATAATTATTCGGATCAGCAAAGAAATATATATAGGGGGTCCACGCACGAGTCCCGACCAGATAAAACACGTCCAAACTATAAACTTTCGCTCTATGATGGGTAAATTTAGCAGTTAATCCGCGAATCGTACGGGTCAGGATCAGCTGCGACCCGCTTCACTCCTGCTGTCATGCACCTCCCCTGCTGAAGGATACGTGTCTCCTGTAGGGTCTGCTGGGAGAGACGAAGTGCCGGTCCCTGTGCACTCGCTCCACCAGACCATGATGCCGAGTGGAGCGACTGGAGTCCAGCGGAGAGTGGAACGAGCCCTCCTGAGACACACACACACACACACAGGGGCGTCAGATCCGTGAGGAGCTGCCGATGGCACAGGCACACACACACACACACACACACACACACCTGCAGTTCTGAGGTGCTCCTGCCGATCTGGTTGACGTTTGGCAGAGATCCGCCGTAATACGGGCCCTGAGATCTGGCCAGCCGGACCTTCTGTGCCTGGACCTGCACACAAGCACCAGACCAGCGTTTGACCCAATATCCCACAATGCAATGTGCTCCATTTGACCTTCCATTTACAGTGTGGAAAATGGACAGGAAGTCTTATTACCTGACATTTACTTGAAATATAATTTGACATCAACTAAACTTACAAAAAAAATTGGGGTTTCCCAAACTGGGGTTCGTGATTTGATGAAAACAGTCAATTTAATCATATCACAATGTCAAATCAAAATGAAAAAAAAACCCGAAAATTCATTAACTAATGAATCATTTTAAAATAAAAATCATCAAAAATATGTTACTAAAAATTAAATCATAAAAAAAATGTTTTAAATTAAAAACGAACAAAGATTTTTGGAAAAAAATAATTAATTCAATTGCTAAATGTCAAATTAAAATAAACTTTTTAAAAAAAGAATCATAATAAAAATCTGGAAAGAAATAAAATGAAATATTTAATGTGTTGTCATGTGACAATTTACAACTGTAAACATGAATGTGTTGTTTAATTATTGGAATAAATCTCAGGTGGTTCTTGAAAAAATGATTTTAGGTTAAATGGGTTGGGCTGACAAAACCAGTTTGGGAATCGCTGGGATACTGGGTCAACAATGCGCGGCATTTCCTGTCCGGCTTAAATAAGGGCTTGCGTCTGTTTAACCCTGGGTTAAATATTCAGTGTCAAGCTGAAGATACACCATCAAACATGTTTACACACACATGAGCAAAAGAGCATGTTTCAGGGTTAGAGGTCAACCTAATCACATTAACCACAGTTTCCCCATCCAGAGAGAAGTGTGTTGGACACACACCGCACACACACACACACACACACTCTGAGATTTCCCAGCTGCTCTGAACAGACATAATTAAAGAAATGTTAAACTTTGATTAGTCACTCTGTTCTCTGAACCTCTCACCGTCGGTCGGGCACATCCGCCACGTTTGTAGTTTTTTGTAAACATTTTACTCGCCTTTGTAGTTCCTCGTCCACAGCGCAGTGGATTGTGGGTAATATCAGCTGTTATAGTGACCACCGATCCACACTTTGAGAAATTGAGACATTGAGACGAAGGGCAGGACTTGCTATAGGAGATCTGAGCGTGACCTGTGACCTTTAACCCTCGCAAACACACGTCAAGAGCATCATTGTGCCTGAGAGACGGACACCGACGAATGACAGAATCAGACGATCATCTCTAATCAATCGAATCAAAACACTTACTATTGATTACTTTACAATCATGACCTGTGCTCTAACCCTTGACCAGGTCATTAAATGACCTTTGCACTTTGACCTCACCGGTGGAAATCGATCATCTGAATAAATAAAAAATAAATTATTTTTTTGGGTTTGGTAAGTGTTTTGTGTTGATAGTTTTTCATTTTAAATTATCTCTTTTAATGTAACATTTTATGATGCAATTTTTTTTTAGTAATTGTTTATTAAAATGTCTTACTAAATGTGTAATAATTCATCATAAAACACAAGATTAAAATATATTAACATTTAGAATAAAATAAGATAAAAACAACAAAATAAATCTAAATAATCACTTACTGAAACTTAAATTATAAATATTTTGAATTAAAATAAAAAACACTTACTAAAACATTTTTTATTAGATTAATTTGAAAATAAAACAAAAATAATACACTTACTAAAAATGACATTATAAAATGCTAATTTAAATTAACCATTTTATACAAAAAATAAAATTAAAATTAAAACATTTCATCATTTAGCAAACACCTTTGTCCAAAGTCACAAGTTATTAAAACTTAAACATTTTAAAAAATAAAATAAAAAACAAATCAAAATAATACACTAACTAAAAACTAATATTTTATTTGATAGCCTGAATATTATTATTCCGATGATGGACCTCCAGTGATGAGGTGAAAGTGCAAAGGTCAGGGTGACCAGCCCAAATCAGGGTTAGTTATCAGTGACATCTCTCTCTCTCTCTCTCTCTCTCTCTCTCTCTCTCTCTCTCACACACACACACACACACACACACACACACACTACTATATACCATGGTACATGGACAAAAATACCATCACACATTCTGGCAGTGAACCTAGATAAAGTAAATTAGACATCAGACTGTACATCTGATTTCATATGTGAAGTTTAGACGAATACACTGATTGATGTGTGTGTGTGTGTGTGTGTGTGTGTCATGCTAATCTGCTGCTAACCGCTTCCTGTCTGACAGACTATTCAAACTCACACACGCATTTATCGTTCTTTTAATGTCGTTTACTATCATAGTGGCTCTTCTAACATCTACCATATAATTAAAGTCTATTTGACGTCTTTCCTTTATTCCATTTTCATGATAACAGCGTTATTGTCGTTAGCTTCCGTTAGCTAGCGCGCTATTACCTGCTCGCGCGCGCTCCTGCCAGCCACCGAGCGCGCTCACGAGACGAGAGTAAAACACGGATTTGACGCTTTTCAGCGGGAACGTCGGAACCGCGATCCGGTTCCCGTGAGAGAGTGTGTGTGTGTGTGTGTGTGTGTGTGTTACCCGGGTGGAGGTGATGTCCATCATGACCTGCTGGAACGCCGCGGTCTCCTCAGCCTGTCTCTGCGTGTGGAGCGCGATCTTCTCGCTGAACTTTCGCGGGTTTGAGGGACCAGAACCGCCGTGATTCGGTCCCGGTGCCGGTCCGCATGATCCCGCGGAGGACATGATGATGATCGAACCCCGAACTCACATACAGAACCGAAGAACCGACATACACATACTTGCTGACAAGACGAGCCCTCTAGGGGCACGAGCGAGACTTACACACACACACACACCCACACACAAACATTTTAACATTCAAACTCAACACACACACACCAACACTGACGGACTTACAGCACAACTAGTATTGAATAATAATAATAATATTAAATAGCGTTTTAATATTATTATTTTTTTTTTTACTTTTAAAATTATACTTTAACGTTACGTTTTTATTCAGATTTTTTAAACCATATTTATGGTTTAAGTTTAAGGTTGTTTTTCATTTTAAATAATTTATTTTAATTTTGCATCTAATTATTTTAGTAAATTATTCATTTTAATTTTGCATTTAATTATGTAAGAATTTTAGTAAGCGTTTCATTTTCTTTGTTTTTATTTTTCTTCATTTTTATTTCTTACTAAAAAAATAATAATTTATATAAAATTGTTTCTAGACCTAAAAAAAGTACATTTTTATACATTTAGGAACATTTTATAATGAATATACATTTTCCAAATATTTTATTGGATAGAAATTGCTATTTGTTGTGAGTAAAAAAAAGTCCCCCTGTAGACAATAGTTGTGTATCCCTCATCATAACTGACATATTTAAGCGTTTTTTCCATGACAAAAGATTCGTTCATGGTTTAAAATATCTTGAATGTAACCCAACGCCATTGCTTCATTTAGTATGCGTGTTTCTATGAATATCCAAATGTTTTATAGTTATAATATTGCGTTATACATATCATATTTTCCAGGCTTTACTTTGTAAATATTGTATTATTTATTACAGCCATGCCAATAAATCTGTTTTTTTTTTTGTTTGTTTCCTGAACACAACACACACACAATAAAACACAGCTCACACATTATTAATAATTCTACACCATCTGTTGTGACACGTGGAATCAGATGTTTGCATCATTCTGACATTCATATGATAATACAGATGTGTGTGTTTGCATTTAATGCTGTGCAGGAATACAGAATCATATGTGTAAAAAATACTGTAGCACTTTGTACAATATCCTACATTAATATAAAACTGCCTAATAGAGAGTTAAACTAAAGCAAACAGCAGATAATGTACAAATAAAAATCTATGAAGACTTTATTCTCCAGTAGATAAAGAAGTGCTTTCTGCTTTTATTGAAATGTTGTGTATTTAAAGGTGCAGTCTGTGAGAATGACAGCTAGTGGTGGAAATAGGTACTGCAGTCCAAAATCAAAATATCAGATATCGTTGTTCCCCGCCTCCTCAGACTCGACGCTCCCAAGGGTGGCCAGATTGAGCACACACGGCAGGAACGAGCAGAGAGACTTACACACGCAAGAGGATGAGATGATTATCCACGCTTTAATACGCTCTCGTTCATAGAGATTTTTGGATGAATACTTTTTAGGTTGGGTAGAATCTGAAATCTCTGACCCAGTTTGTCAGCTGGCTGCAATACACTGTGTTTTCTATTGGCTAAATACTATTGGCTGAACTGACAGTGGGCGGAGTCACACAGACCATAACAAAAACAGACAGACAACATGAAATGTGTAAAATAAGTAAAATAACTGTCTGTAGAAGTGTTTTTCAGAGAAAAAACTATATGAAATTAGCCATGTTATGGTATTTTACGCTTTAGTAGAGCGATAAAGCTACATTCAACACCTTTAAAGCACATTTTCTGATCCAAGCGCTCCGAATCCGATCAGACTTTACAGAAGAGAACGGCAGTAGCCAGAGCAAATCCCGTGAGCAGGAACGTGACTTTGTGGACGCGATGCTTCGGAGAGGCCGATTCCTGCCACAGGAGTCCAGCGATGGAGACGTAGATGAAGATCCCCGACGCCAGACCCTCCACGGCACATCGGACCAGCTGAACCGTCTCGCTGGGAGTCACCCCGACCATTCCCATTCCCATCCTGATCCCGATTCCCGCCGGACAGGAGAGGGAGAACAGAAAGATGCATCCGGACGCCACGGCCTGACGGAGACCGTAGTGGCTCATCCGGACGGAGAGACTGAACGCCATGATTGCCTGCCGGAGAAACAGGGTCACTCCGATCTGCAGGATTAGTTCGGGATCCAGCTGGGATCCGGCGCTCAGACCCTCGACCAGAGCGCACACACACAGGCAGAACACCAGCAGCAGCACACGCAGACCCACGTGCTCCGGAGAAGCGGATCCGGAGAGACGATGGGACTGACCGGGAGGATCCCGACTCATGTGAAGGTCTACGAGCGCCTGTTTCTCCAGGGATTCACGGGTCCAGGATCGGCCGGGAGGATCCCGACTCCGGGTCATGTGAGGGTCTACGAGCGCCTGCTTCTCCAGGGATTCGTAGCCCGTCGGATCTCGGAACGCCAGCAGCATCTGCTCCAACACGAACACCAGAAGGAATCCCATGGACACGATGAACTCGGCCAGCGGGAAATGAAGCTGCAAAGACAGAGACCCTCATTAATCACACGTTTAACACCGGAGAACGTTTTAACTCCACCTTTAGTGCTAATCGGGAACAAAGGTTTACAAATTAAACCCTCAACATGGATTTTTATTATCTATTGTGACATCACGAGGACGTTCCAGACCGACTTCACAAAAAAAGTCCTGGTTCAGTCTGATGCCTTAGGAGCAGTCCTTCCTCAAACACATGAGCGGCTTTCCCACCGGGCAGTTCTAGGCCTCCAGGACGGTTCCCCGAGAGCCAATGGGAACGTTTTCCTGGTTGCATTCGCACCGCCAGCAGGAACTCTGCAGTGTTGTTGGGACTTTTATTTTGACGGTGCTGAGAATCCTGTACACTCACCAGTACTGTTTGTAAACACAAAGTCACATTCTTTGATTAATTACTAATAATAATAATTAATGACTGACCGCGAGGCCGAGCCGGCTGAAGGTTTCTCTGGCGTGGGTCAGATAATCGGGCAGCAGATCCAGCAAACATGAGCAAAGAAACACACCGTCAGACAAACACGAGGCCAGACTCATGACCCCGAGCCGCACACCTGGGTGACACACAGAGAGGATCATGGGACACCGACACACAGAGAGGATCATGGGACACCGACACAAGAGCTTTAGCTTTACTTCATGACAGTTAATAACTTTCTGTAGACAAAAAATCTCATTACTCCAGTTCATTACTGTACTGTTAGTAAAAAACATTACATTAATT
>NW_024121344.1:588997-662282 GCF_016745375.1 Pimephales promelas | reverse complement strand
TGTGTGTGTGTGTGGTGTGTGTGTGTGTGATGGGTCGGGTTAGTGTAAGGGGACAGAACATACAGTTTGTACAGAAAAAAACATTACGTCTATGGAGTCTCCATAAGACAGTAAACCTGACGTGTGTGTGTGTGTGTGCGTGCGTGTGTGTGTGTGTGTGTGTGTGTGTGTGTGTGTGTGTGAGACAGTGGCTGTGTTCAGAAGGGAATACTGCATACTGATCTGTGCAAACAACTCAATATTAGTTTGCAAACATTACGCCAATAAAACAATAAAACATGAACATCTGATGTTTCATAATATACATAGAATATCTCAGTTCTCCAGTAGTCACAATTTCATATTTTTAATAGAAATATAATTTCTTAATTTTCAAACGCCAATCTGCAATTCCAAAAAAAAATTCTGAACACATTTAAACAATATATTTTTTTAGAAAGATAAAAAACTTAATGTAATCTAATTACAAGCTCTTCATCTTTGGAATCTGATTCCATGTAATCTGTTACTCCCAGCACTGTCGAGCGCAATGCATTGTGGGATACATCTGCAGTATGATAGTATGCTGTTCTGAACACGCCACTCCCCTCGTCCCTCATTGGTCAGTCCGTCAGATAGTCCCGCCCCCTGACTCATGATTGGCTGAGTGCTTCACTCTTCAGGAACTGATGAACTTCAGCGGTAAGTGCATGTGTGAATCCTGCATTGACCTGGTGTGGTCCAGTGCATGCTGGGACATTGAGCGGAGGCACGTGTAAACCCGCTGTGATTGGTCGACGGTGATGTCTGTAACAGGGTTTGATCGTCCGAGAAGTGCAGAGAGTTAAAGGGCAGAAGCTCACAGTTTTAAGCGCACGTGCACGAGTCAGAACCCGCCGGCCCGAGGCGTCACATGACCGCGGGTCACTTTGAGGTGGTCGGATCTGAAGGAGTCCTCCACCGCCGGGTCGGCCAGCATCAGGTCCCCGTCCGTCAGCATGCCAGACCCTCCAGCGCCAGCGGGTCGTCCGAGCAGAACGGGTCCATCTCGAAGCCCGGGACGCCCGACAGCGCGTGTGTGATCTCCTTCGACAGGCCCGACGGAGAATCTGCACACACACACACACACACACACACACACACACACACACACACATCGGGATCATAGAGAGGTCATGGAGAGAGTCGGGACGTGTTCGTCTGACAGGAGAGGGTCACACACACACTAGTGAATCATGGGCCGATGTTGAGCGATCGCTGTAGGTTCAGTGACTCACCGGTCAGGAGGATGTTGGGCACCGTGTGCCGCCCGTCTGCGTACGCCTGACACTCTGAGGAGTCCAGCAGGTCCAGCGCCCCCTGCTGACCCGGAGCCTTCACTGACCCCGACCCCGAGCCCAGATCAGGACAGTCCAGACCCAACTACACACACACACACACACACACCGGACGGGGTTAGAGCCAGGGAATGCGTGTGTGTGTGTGTGAGTGAGTGTGTGTGTGTGTGTGTGTGTGAGTGTGTGAGTGTGTGTGTGTGTGTCACCTGCTGGCTCAGACTCAGGTTCTGGTTCTGACGGCTGGTTAACTGCAGGTCCAGGTACGGGTCGTCCAGCAGAGAGTTCAGGAACATGGTGTCCTGAGTGACCGCACACACACACACACACACACATTAGTGGAGTATCATCATGTCTAGGCCGGGGCTATTTCAGTTTTCACTTCATGTAAGCAGAACTGAAGAACGGCACCGGAGCAAACGGATCATCAGGCACTGAAGCAGGAAACAGAAGTTCTCTTTACGATGTGTAGCGCGGCCCGAAACACATGAAAACATCACTGCATGTGCACACAAATCATTTATAATGACATCGCGTTTTTTTCCCAGAGCGGCTGTATATATATCTATACTCATAAATGAACTAACTGAACAAGTCGCTGATCTTCCTGAAGCTGGACTGTGACGCTCTTCTCTTCTAGACACACTCTGTTGCATTATGGTCCGGTTGTCTCTGTAAAGTAAAGCTGCTCTGACTGTAAATAGAGCTGACTGGACTATAATAAGGAGTGACATCATATTGTGTGACTCACGTTGTACAGGTCCAGCTCGCTGATGCGGCTCTGCTCGTCCGCCGGACACACACTCCCCGCGCTCGGGCTCTGGTTCTGATTGGGCCGCTGCAGCTGGAAGTTCTGCGTCTTGTGCAGGTTTTGCATGTTGTGTAGATGAAGCTGCGCGGTCTGTGATGACGGGCGGAGCGTGTGTGTGTGTGTGTGTGTCTGCGCAGGAACAAGACCTTTCTGAACCGACTGTCCGAAAGAATACTGAGACGACCTCTGATCCCCCAGCAGCTTACTGGTGTCCAGAGCCACTCCCTGACACACACACACACACACACACACACACACACACAGAGAGAGAGAGACAGAATATAATTTGTTTTATGTTATAACACTTTATTTTATTTTGATTTTATTATTATTATTATATGTTTTCCAAGCTTTGAGTGTTAGGTTTCAGGGTCGGGTTAGTGTGTGTGTGTGTGTGTGTGTGTGTGTTGGACAGGTTTCGGGGTCGGGTTAGTGTGTGTGTGTGTGTGTGTGTGTGTTTTTGTGTGTGTGTGTGTGAGTGTGTGTGTGTACCTGTGTGATGGAGCCGAGCGAGGACGAGGTGGGCGAGAACTGTTTGGGGTGGTGTCGGCGCGTGTCCTGCGGCAGGGTCACGGGGGTCAGCTGCGCTCGCCTGCGGGGGGACGTGTTCATCTGCACCTGTCCAGGGCCGAGCGCAGCGAAGGAGCCCGAGAAGCTGGTGTTACTGGGGTTACTGGCTGCCGACTGGAGGGAGGAGCTACTGAGGGACGACTGCAACGACTGGCTGCTGAGCGATGACCTCAGAGAGGGGGAGGAGCTTAACGAGGACTGCAGGGAGGGGTTGCTCAGCGACGAGTGCAGGGAGGCGGAGCTCGGGAATGAGTGATTGCTGAGAGATGATTGGATGTTGGGGTTGCTAAGCGACGACTGGAGGGAGGGGCTACTCGACGTGCCCTGCAGAGACGGCAGCAGACCTGAAGACACACGAGGTTCATATTAACATCATGGCTCCACTCTAACCTTAGACATACGACTCTGACCCTCTGGTGCTCTTTGAAAACTGAAAACGGTTTTTTACTTCATCAGAATGGTGCAAAACTTGGTAAAGGTTATACGGTCCTGATAAACTAGTCCCACTTGAGCTCCTGTTGAGCAAAAAATAAATGAGAGTTTCCTCTAGTGGAAGTGTGTGGAACTGCACTGAACGACATCAGCTCACATGCGGAACACACACTTTGGTTTATGGCTTTGATTTTCTTGCAGTTTCAGAGTAAAATGTGTTTTTGAAAATTTCATATAAAAATTGCAAATGGTATTTTTGTGCATTTTAAACCATTTTTTTATATATATATTTTTTCACTTCAGCAATAATCTGCGGTCGTGTTTGAGAAGAGATCAAACTTCAGTCTGTTTTTCTAAAGCGTTTTCTATGCTCAAAAAGTGAATAAATGGATTATATATGCAGCGCAAATGTAATTTAGTACTATAAAATCCCCTAAAATTACAACATGTGAAATAAAATAAAAACATAATTGAAAAAAAAATAAATTTCATTGAAATGAAAAAATTTGACTGGTTATGGTTTTTGACTGCCAACACACGAGCATCACAGAGGGTTAACTGAAGAGCTGTGATATAACATACAGTCGTCAACACTGAAGTGGACCAAAGCCTTTCATCAGTTACACATCAATTTTGAACGATCCCCGTTCTCGTTAAAGGACAACTCCCATCAACCCTTTTGATCCACTTCACTTGTTGAGCGTGTGGCGACGTCACACCTGAGGAGTGGAGGGAGCCGGCGATGCCCAGCTGGGTGAGGGTGCAGGTCAGGTTCCCGGTACTGAGCGACGGGTATCCGGGCTCGTCCGGGTCCAGCGGCGTGGGGAGAGGAGACGGGAAGTGCAGGCTGGACAGATCCGGCAGCGAGCCGCCCGTGTTCAACACTGACGGGCCGTGAGCGGCGCCGCCCTGCTGGTCCGGAGAGGGAAACACACTGCACACACAAACACAGTGACGTCAGATACTGACCTGAAACCAGCGCACAGAGAGAGACTGAAACCATAGACTGTAAATAAACATGGGCGTAGTGTGTGTGACAAATTTCTGAAGCCCAAAGTGGGCGGAGCCGGCCGTCGCCATCTTGGCCACGCATCACTCCCAGATAAACGAACATGTGCAGAGGCGGATTAGCTGAGGTGACGTGACGCTAACACTAGCAGACAAACGGCTAGTAGCGACCTGTCACTCAAGTAGCCACGCCCTTAATTATGCACAACTTTAAGACTTAATATAATTTAAACGGATAAGTTACACAAATATTCACCCCCCTCACAGTCGTCATGAAGGGCAACATTAGTGATATAGACCAAAACCACTTTTAGCACCGGACTGTAAACATGTTTAATTCTGCTGTAAAGTTGGGCATTTTAACATGTGAGTCAATGGGAGTGAGTCTCTTCTGCAGCGCCTCTAGTGGCCAGTGGAGGAACTGCAGAAAGTGGACGGCTGCCGCTTGAGTCTTGACTGAACACTGATGGTCTTAAACCAGGAACCGTCCAAGATAACATCATCAACACAACATCCTGTTTCAACACAAAAACAGCTCGAACATTAACTATAGATTCAGGTCAATTTCATTCCAATATCAGACTGTTAGCAGCACCGGACACTTGATATAAATATAATTTGTGGATCAACTGTGAAGGATTTTATGAGTTATAGACTTTAATAACACTAACTGACTGTGCTGTCGCTCAGATGCTGAATTAAAGAAATGCTAATGTGCTCTAACAGTAAGAGTTGCACAGTAAGACTAACACACACCGCAGTGGAAGAGGAGGATAAAACACTTTGGACAAGAAATATAACCTGCCGATAAACCACTTTAACTGAGTGTGTGATTTATAACTGCGGAGTAAAGTGTGGACCTTTACTGTTACAGGAGAACAGAATGAAGATCGTGATGTTTTTTTTGTTTAATTGTGTCTGTATATACATTGTCTTTTTGTATACTTCTAGTTTTATGACTGTTGTATTGCTGTAATTTTTAACTCTTTTTTTTCTAGTTAAGAGCCTAATAACATCTGGCAAAGGGACTACCAATGAAAACTAGCCTTTGGGCTAATTTGGGTACATTTACATTTAAGAATGTTTATTAATGTACACGGTCCCTTTTCTAAATAAATAAATAAAAAATAAAAAAATAAAAAAATCTTGATCCGCACTGACACACAATCACAGCTTTATTCTACACAGCGGTGGCTTTGGCTCATTTGTTGAAGTGAACTGAGGTGTGTGTATATAAATGTGATATAATACAGTATATGAATGTGAAGAAACCCCAGTAAATGATCACTTCTGGTTTTCAGCTTTGGTGTTTGGCCCACGGCTCTCTGTTTCAGCCACTGACACTCATCCCAGCATCCCAGAGCAGAGCTGAGGGTTCAGGAATAGGTGAGCTCTCTCTCTCCCTGTGTGTGTGTGTGTGAGACAGAGTGTGAGAATGTCTGTCACTCTCACAGACACTCTGACAGACACTCTCTCTCACACACACACACACACACACAGAGGAAGAGACGAGTGAATGACTGACCGGTGGTGTAAGGAGGCGTGTGATTGGCCGGTTGAACTCACGTGATTCCAGGCACCTCACAGGACCGTGGTCGTGAAGAGAGCAGCGGCAGCTGAAGAAAAAACGAGACATGAGTCAAACACACACACACACACACACACATTTGTTTATCTCTAACACAGCCCAGCATCTTCAACATTTCTGCTGAGTTGCAAAAAGGCCTAAAATTGCCTAATCTGATGATGCAGAGTTCAAAAATATGCTCAAATCCTCATTTATCTCAGAAAACTTCACATAAACACAAGATCATATACAAAATCTTTGATTTGATGCAAAAAAAGTATTTGAAAATAGGCAAAAATACAAAGACTAACCTCAACGGCATTAGTGAGGAAAGAACCACAATCCCATGATGCAGTGCGAACGGCATAATCAAATTAAACCATAAAGCTAGTGATTTAAAAATCTATATAAAAACAATATATTTATGTTTATTGCAAAATATGCATATGTGTATTCAAATATTTAGTGAATATATAGTGCTTCATGGGAGTGGGCGGAGCTAACGCACTTTTATGGCATGTTTAGCTCGTTTCGACTGATTGGTTGAATTTTCAGTAGAGCATCGTGGGTAATGTAGTTTTTCACCAGATAATTTTAAAACTAAGCTGAAATAATGTTGCAGATGGTCCAGAAGCAAATGCAGCCTCGTCCTCACAGTACGGCTGACTTTAACGCTTCTGAGAACTTTAACTTTGACTTTATTGTTAAATATCCGTTTCCTTATGGAGAAAATGGGTTTGAACGAGGCGAAAACACACAGACTTAGCAGAACATCTGGGCCATGTTTACACTTTCTAAACCACTTTTTTACTGTCTTTGTGAAGACATTTGACCACACACACACCTTCCTGGAGTCCCAGGGTTTGAGCAGGCGTCCGTCATCCGGGCCGTTCTCCTCGATGGGAGGAACTGGATAGGAGAAAACTGCAGGAGGAGAACAGAACCTGTCAGAACCCACTCACTCACACACACACACACACACACACACACGATGATGGTCACATGAGGAGTGTGGAAGCCACTGACCGGCCCGTCGGCCCTGCGCCGCGAGCGAGAGTCCGGCAGAGAAGGTGTCTGCAGCCGGCGGGTTCATCACACTCGTGTGGAGCGCAGAGTCCGAGTTCGTTCTGCAGACACACAAAACAGGCTTTACTGCTCCCGTTCAAGATCTTTTATAACAAAATTAATTCCATATATACTGTACATACAGAATAAAACCATACAATCTCAGAAAATAATTGACCACAAGACTCAACACTCCTTCACCGTGGTCCAGATAACACATTATCACAATGATTCCAGTTCACATGGAAAGGCGGAAACGACTAAACGTTCTGTATAATGCAGCCAGACACGTACGTTGGCGATGTCACTTTGTAAAGACAACACGCCTGCGCACATAGTTACTCCAGGTTTCAGATTCACGCTTCTGAAGTTTACACGGAGATGATAGCGATACCTCAAAAAAAGAGCTTTCAGTCAGATTGTGTTCGACTGCAGTACCAAACGCTTCCACTAGATGAAATTAGCATTTTAACTGCAAGAAGTGTGATTATGTTTTCGGGACCATTTAACCTTTTCAAATCATGTCCAGGATTTTTTTGTGTTCACATTTCAAGTGCCAAAAACGTAACCAATTTTCATGCCATTCCAATAAATTAAAAAAAAGAAGGAATTTCGCGGTCAAAAATGACCGAAGATCACCATTACATTTTTTGACTTCAAGGAAAGATTCTGAAAGTGTCAGAACTGGACTGGTTGAAGATTGCAGATGTTGAAGAACCGAAAGGCTCCTCTAGCGTGAGTGATCTGTAGAGAGTCGTCACCTGTTGAGCGCGCCGGTGGGCAGCTGGGGGAACATCTGGCTCTTGTCCGAGGGAAAGTTACTGTTCCAGTTCCTTCATGATTGACAAAAAACGCCTGTTACTTCCAGAACTGAGAGCAGAATAAAGAGACGAGCAGCTTGAGAAAGAACCAGAGAAGCGAAGGACGTGTGTGTGTGTTGAGCGAGAAGAGGTTAAACACAGACCGAAGCATCTGACCAGCGCAAATACACCTACAGTCTGTTAGTGTGTGTGTGTGTGTGCGTGTGTGTTAAAAGCATTCAGATGTTTCTGATCTATCATCACCGGTGTTTGCTGAAATCTCCTCCATCAGAACACAACAAACATCTCAGTGAGATGAAGAAGATTAAGATCAGAATCATTCAACCAGAACAAGACGAGGAACAGCAGCAAAGACTAAAGAGGAGCATCTCCTGAGAGACACCAGCAGAGAAGAAGAGCAGATGAGAAGATGCAGATCTGTTACTCACACACACACACACACACACTCACGGCACTGTCCACAAACAGGGTTCAAAGCCCGACTCATGAAATTTTACAGCAAAAGTCAGTGAGCCAGTGTGAGTGTAAACCAATGAGACGTTACCTTCTCCAGCTGGGGTCAGGGGGCGGAGTCAGATACACAGCGCTGCTGTGAGGGGTGTCCATCTGGGGTCAGAGGTCAAGGAGACAAACAGCACACACACATCTGTACCAGAGAATGTCTAATTGAAGAGAATCGGCACTGGCTGGTTACTTCCGGGTTGTGGACTGGCTGCAGTAACGCGTCTCTGTCCATGCGGGGGCGCTCGCGGTCGAGTGCAGAATGAATGGGAGTCAATGGGGTTTCACCCCCAGAAATCCACTTTTCTCAGGATGTAATTTTTTGTCAAGTAATTTGAAAGTTGCATTCAAAAGGGAGGGCTAAGATAATACACTCAGCTGAAAATTGCATTTTTAAGTTCACTTATCTGTTCTAAAAATCTGTGATGACATCACACAATAGCAGAATGCTAGCATGTTCAGGCCAACAACGGCCTAACCTGTAAGAAATCAAAAGGACATAAGCACTCGTTCATTCGACTTTTGGCCTATAATCTATATTGAACTTGCAGAATCAACAATAAAATCTATGTTGATTTAACGACAAGCAGGTGAAAGAGACACATTTAGCCGTTTAGCCCCATAGACTCCCATTCATTCTGCTCTCGCCCGCGATCACCCCCAGTGGAATTATAATGGAACTGCAACCAGGATGATCCACAACGGGGCTGATAGGAAGTGCTCTCCGTTAGACGGCTCTGTCTGTACTAACTGGCATATTACTCATCAAAAGAGATCAAGGAAAACCTGATTCATCATTAGTTGATTATTAATTAGTGGTGCCACGGATCTCAAGACTCACGGTTCGGATCATTTACGCTTTTTGAGCCACGGATCGGATAATTATTCGGATCAGCAAAGAAATATATATAGGGGGTCCACGCACGAGTCCCGACCAGATAAAACACGTCCAAACTATAAACTTTCGCTCTATGATGGGTAAATTTAGCAGTTAATCCGCGAATCGTACGGGTCAGGATCAGCTGCGACCCGCTTCACTCCTGCTGTCATGCACCTCCCCTGCTGAAGGATACGTGTCTCCTGTAGGGTCTGCTGGGAGAGACGAAGTGCCGGTCCCTGTGCACTCGCTCCACCAGACCATGATGCCGAGTGGAGCGACTGGAGTCCAGCGGAGAGTGGAACGAGCCCTCCTGAGACACACACACACACACACACACACAGGGGCGTCAGATCCGTGAGGAGCTGCCGATGGCACACACACACACACACACACACACACTCACCTGCAGTTCTGAGGTGCTCCTGCCGATCTGGTTGACGTTTGGCAGAGATCCGCCGTAATACGGGCCCTGAGATCTGGCCAGCCGGACCTTCTGTGCCTGGACCTGCACACAAGCACCAGACCAGCGTTTGACCCAATATCCCACAATGCAATGTGCTCCATTTGACCTTCCATTTACAGTGTGGAAAATAGACAGGAAGGAAGTCTTATTACCTGACATTTACTTGAAACATAATTTGACATCCAAAACTTACAAAAAAAATTGGGGTTTCCCAAACTGGGGTTCGTGACTTGATGAAAACAGTCAATTTAATCATATCACAATGTCAAATCAAAATGAAAAAAACTGAAAATTCATTAACTAATGAATCATTTTAAAATAAAAATCATCAAAAATATGTTACTAAAAATTAAATCATAAAAAAAATGTTTTAAATTAAAAACGAACAAAGAATTTTGGGGAAAAAAAAATTAATTCAATTGCTAAATGTCAAATTAAAATAAACTTTTTAAAAAAGAATCATAATAAAACACTGAAAGAAATAAAATGAAATATTTAATGTGTTGTCATGTGACAATTGTAAACATGAATGTGTTGTTAACTTAAATTATTGGAATAAATCTCAGGTGGTTCTTGAAAAAAAATGATTTTAGGTCAAATGGGTTGGGCTGACAAAACCAGTTTGGGAATCGCTGTGATACTGGGTCAACAATGCGCGGCATTTCCTGTCCGGCTTAAATAAGGGCTTGCGTCTGTTTAACCCTGGGTTAAATATACAGTGTCAAGCTGAAGATACACCATCAAACATGTTTACACACACATGAGCAAAAGAGCATGTTTCAGGGTTAGAGGTCAACCTAATCACATTAACCACAGTTTCCCCATCCAGAGAGAAGTGTGTTGACATTCGACCGCACACACACACACACACAGTCTGAGATTTCCCAGCTGCTCTGAACAGACATAATTAAAAAAATGTTAAACTTTGATTAGTCACTCTGTTCTTTGAACCTCTCACCGTCGGTCGGGCACACCCGCCATGTTTGTAGTTTTTTGTAAACGTTTTGTGGATTGTGGGTAATATCAGCTGTTATAGTGAGCACCGATCCACACTTCGAGAAATTGAGACATTGAGACGAAGGGCAGGACTTGCTACAGGAGATCTGAGCGTGACCTGTGACCTTTAACCCTCGCAAACACACGTCAAGAGCATCATCGTGCCTGAGAGACGGACACTGACGAATGACAGAATCAGACGATCATCTCTAATCAATCGAATCAAAACACTTACTATTGTGTTTCTATTACTTTACAATCATAACCTGTGCTCTAACCCTTGACCAGGTCATTAAATGACCTTTGCACTTTGACCTCACCGATGGAAATCGATCATCTGAATAAATAAAAAAATAAATTAAGCGTTTTATTTTGATTTAACATATTCATGGTCTGAGGTCTGGTAAGTGTTTTGTGTTAATAGTTTTTCATTTTAAATTATCTCTTTTAGTGTAACATTTTATGATGCAATAATTTTTTTAGTAATTGTTTATTAAAATTTCTCACTAAATGTGCAATAATTCATCATAAAACACAAGATTAAAATATATTAACATTTAGAATAAAACAAGATAAAAACAACAAAATAAATCTAAATAATCACTTACTGAAACTTAAATTATAAATATTTTGAATTAAAAAACACTTACTAAAACATTTTTTCATTAGATTAATTTGAAAATAAAACAAAAATAATACACTTACTAAAAAATGACATTATAAAATGCTAATTTAAATTAACCATTTTATACAAAAAATAAAAATTAAAATTAAAACATTTCGTCATTTAGCAAACACCTTTGTCCAAAGTGACAAGTTTAAAACTTCCTAAACATTTTAAAATATAAAATAAAAAACAAATCAAAATAATACACTAACTAAAAACTAATATTTTATTTGATAGCCTGAATATTATTATTCCGATGATGATGGACCTCCAGTGATGAGGTGAAAGTGCAAAGGTCAGGGTGACCAGCCCAGATCAGGGTTAGTTA
Source organism: Pimephales promelas (assembly GCF_016745375.1). The sequence continues at coordinate 650,860 of NW_024121344.1, read as the reverse complement.
TCAGTGACATCTCTCTCTCACACACACACTACTATATACCATGGTACATGGACAAAAATACCATCACACATTTTGGCAGTGAACCTAGATAAAGTGAATTAGACATCAGACTGTACAGCTGATTTCATATGTGAAGTTTAGACGAATACACTGATTGATGTGTATGTGTATGTGTGTGTGTGTGTGTGTGTGTCATGCTAATCTGCTGCTAACCGCTTCCTGTCTGACAGACTATTCAAACTCACACACGCATTTATCGTTCTTTTAATGTCGTTTACTATCATAGTGGCTCTTCTAACATCTACCATATAATTAAAGTCTATTTGACGTCTTTCCTTTATTCCATTTTCATGATAACAGCGTTATTGTCGTTAGCTTCCGTTAGCTAGCGCGCTACTACCTGCTCGCGCGCGCTCCTGCCAGCCACCGAGCGCGCTCACGAGACGACAGTAAAACACGGATTTGACGCTTTTCAGCGGGAACGTCGGAACCGCGATCCGGTTCCCGTGAGAGTGTGTGTGTGTGTGTGTGTTACCCGGGTGGAGGTGATGTCCATCATGACCTGCTGGAACGCCGCGGTCTCCTCAGCCTGTCTCTGCGTGTGGAGCGCGATCTTCTCGCTGAACTTTCGCGGGTTTGAGGGACCAGAACCGCCGTGATTCGGTCCCGGTGCCGGTCCGCATGATCCCGCGGAGGACATGATGATGATCGAACCCCGAACTCACATACAGAACCGAAGAACCGACATACTTACTGACAGAGAGAGATAGACGAGCCCTCTAGGGGCACGAACGAGACTTACACACACACACACACACACACACACTGACTGTATACACTCAACACACACACACACACACACACACACACAAACATTTTAACATTCAAACTCAACACACACACACACACACCAACACTGACGGACGTACAGCACAACTAGTATTGAATATAGCGTTTTAATATTATTATTTTTTTACTTTTAAAATTATACTTTAACGTTACGTTTTTATTCCAATTTTTTAAACCATATTTATGGATTAAGTTTAAGGTTGTTTTTCATTTTAAATAATTTATTTTAATTTTGCATTTAATTATGTAAGAATTTTAGTAAGCGTTTCATTTTCTTTGTTTTTATTTTTATTAATTTTATATCTTACTAAAAAAATAAATATTTATATAAAATTGTTTCTAGACCTAAAAAAAGTACATTTTTATACATTTAGGAACATTTTATAATGAATATACATTTTCCAAATATTTTATTGGATAGAAATTGCTATTTGTTGAGTAAAAAAAAAAAAGTCCCCCTGTAGACAATAGTTGTGTATCCCTCATAGCTGACATGAAAAAAGATTCGTTCATGGCTTAAATCTAGAATGTAACCCAACGCCATTGCTTCATTTAGTATGCGTGTTTCTATGAATATGCAAATGTTTTATAGTTATAATATTGTGTTATACATATCATTTTTTCCAGGCTTTGCTTTGGAAATATTGTATTATTTATTACAGCCATGCCAATAAATCTGTTTAATTTTGAATTAACAACTGAACACAACACACACACAATAAAACACAGCTCACACATTATTAATGATTCTACACCATCTGTTGTGACACATATAATCAGATGTTTGCATCATTCTGACATTCATCTGATAATACAGATGTGTGTGTTTGCATTTAATGCTGTGCAGGAATACAGAATCATATGTGTAAAAATACTGTAGCACTTTGTACAATAGCCTAAATTAGTATAAAACTGCCTAATAGAGGGTTAAACTAAAGCAAACAGCAGATAATGTACAAATAAATATCTATGAAGACTTCATTCTACACATGAGCTCCAGTAGATAAAGAAATGCTTTCTGATTTTATTGAAATGTTGTGTATTTAAAGGTGCAGTCTGTGAGAATGACAGCTAGTGGTGGAAATAGGTACTGCGGTCCAAAATCAAAATATCAGGGATCGTTGTTATCCGCCTCCTCAGACTCGACGCTCCCAAGGGTTGCCAGATTGAGCACACGCGGCAGGAACGAGCAGAGAGACTGAGAGAGGATGAGATGATTATCCACGCTTTAATACGCTTTCGTTCATAGAGATTTTTGGATGAATACTTTATAGGTCTCTGACCCAGTTTGTCAGCTGGCTGCAATACACTGTGTTTTCTATTGGCTAAATACTATTGGCTGAACTGGCAGTGGGCGGAGTCACACAGACCATAACAAAAACAGACAGACAACATGAAATGTGTAAAATAAGTAAAATAACTGTCTGTAGAAGTGTTTTTCAGAGAAAAAACTATATGAAATTAGCCATGTTATGGTATTTTACGCTTTAGTAGAGCGATAAAGCTACATTCAACACCTTTAAAGCACATTTTCTGATCCAAGCGCTCCGAATCCGATCAGACTTTACAGAAGAGAACGGCAGTAACCAGAGCAAATCCCGTGAGCAGGAACGTGACTTTGTGGACGCGATGCTTCGGAGAGGCCGATTCCTGCCACAGGAGTCCAGCGATGGAGACGTAGATGAAGATCCCCGACGCCAGACCCTCCACGGCACATCGGACCAGCTGAACCGTCTCGCTGGGAGTCATCCCGACCATTCCCATTCCCATCCTGATCCCGATTCCCGCCGGACAGGAGAGGGAGAACAGAAAGATGCATCCGGACGCCACGGCCTGACGGAGACCGTAGTGGCTCATCCGGACGGAGAGACTGAACGCCATGATCGCCTGCCGGAGAAACAGCGTCACTCCGATCTGCAGGATTAGTTCGGGATCCAGCTGGGATCCGGCGCTCAGACCCTCGACCAGAGCGCACACACACAGGCAGAACACCAGCAGCAGCACACGCAGACCCACGTGCTCCGGAGAAGCGGATCCGGAGAGACGATGGGACTGACCGGGAGGATCCCGACTCATGTGAAGGTCTGCGAGCGCCTGTTTCTCCAGGGATTCACCGGTCCAGGATCGGCCGGGAGGATCCCGACTCCGGGTCATGTGAGGGTCTACGAGCACCTGCTTCTCCAGGGATTCGTAGCCCGTCGGATCTCGGAACGCCAGCAGCATCTGCTCCAACACGAACACCAGAAGGAATCCCATGGACACGATGAACTCGGCCAGCGGGAAATGAAGCTGCAAAGACAGAGACCCTCATTAATCACACGTTTAACACCGGAGAACGTTTTAACTCCACCTTTAGTGCTAATCGGGAACAAAGGTTTACAAATTAAACCCTCAACATGGATTTTTATTATCTATTGTGACATCACGAGGACGTTCCAGACCGAGTCCTGGTTCAGTCTGATGCCTTAGGAGCAGTCCTTCCTCAAACACATGAGCGGCTTTCCCACCGGACAGTTCTGGGCCTCCAGGACGGTTCCCCGAGAGCCAATGGGAACGTTACTTTTCCTGGTTGCATTCGCACCGCCAGCAGGAACTCTGCAGTGTTGTCGGGACTTTTATTTTGACGGTGCTGAGAATCCTGTACACTCACCAGTACTGTTTGTAAACACAAAGTCACATTCTTTGATTAATTACTAATAATAATAATTAATGACTGACCGCGAGGCCGAGCCGGCTGAAGGTTTCTCTGGCGTGGGTCAGATAATCGGGCAGCAGATCCAGCAAACATGAGCAAAGAAACACACCGTCAGACAAACACGAGGCCAGACTCATGACCCCGAGCCGCACACCTGGGTGACACACAGAGAGGATCATGGGACACCGACACAAGAGCTTTAGCTTTACTTCATGACAGTTAATAACTTTCTGTAGACAAAAAATCTCATTACTCCAGTTCATTACTGTACTGTTAGTAAAAAACATTACATTATTTAAAATTGTAATTAGTGTACATCGAGGTATTACTTGCTATACAGAATTAATTGTATTAAAGGGCAAAAGATATTTTGAAGAACGTCGGTAACCAAACACTTGACGGAAGTCAATGGAGTTCATAAACTGTTTAGTTATCGACGTTCTTCCAGATATCTTCGTTTGTGTTGAGCAGAAGACAGACACTGAGAGTAAATGATGATATAATTCACTTTTTTAGATGAACTATCATTTTAATTGTAAACAGTTTAAGGGATAGTTCACCCAAAGATGAACGTCAGCCCATGATTTACTCATCCTCGTGTGTTATATTAAACATGTCCTGACTCTTCCACGCTTATAATGCGATCCTATGGGTGCACGTCTTTAGAAGTCCATCAAAGCGCATCCATTCATGATTAAAGTGCATCTGTCCATCATAAAAGTGTCTCCTGGAAGCTAGTTATTTTAGTCGATAAAGTTTTAAATATGGATATTTTTCTTACACGAAAACGCATCGCTTCAGAAGGCCTTTATTAACCTGTCGGATGACAGATGCACTTTAATCATGAAGACAAGACATACACCCACTGGATCCCATTACAAAGCTTGGAAGGACATGTTTAATGTAACTTATATAAGAGTGTCATATACGTTAGGATCACTTCAGGAGAGGAAATCATGAGCTCATGTTCATCTGTGGGTGAACTATCCCTATAAGTGTCTGAACAGGACTGACGGATCGCAGCGCTGAGAGAGGAGTGTGTGGAGATAGTCCTGATGTTCACCTGCCGCTCGTCTGATCACACACACCGGGCCGAAGCCACACAGGAGACTGAAGCACAGCATCAGAGTCAACATCGCCGGCTCGATCCAGGACCCGCAGCCTGACCCCGGGGGGGACACATTTAACAGGACAGAAATTTAATATTTTCTAAAAATTGTTTTATATGTTCCTACTTTTCACAGTTTAATGTAGTTCTTTATAATTACCTGATGTATATTTCAGGATGAGGGTGATATACTATGAAGTTAGAATTGCTGCATTATTCCAAATAAATAGATTGAGATTCACAAACAAATGCAAAGAGATTAAAAAAATAAAAAATGTATAAAACTCACACATAAATAAAAGGAGATTTGCATTTTGCAAATAAAGAAATATATATTTACTAGGGCTGTGCAAAAATTAATTGCGATTAATCGCATCCAAAATAAAAGTCTGTGTTTACATAATATATTTGTGTGTGCTGTATATAATTATTTTGCATATATAATTACCTATGCATGCATGTATTATTTAAGAATTATTTGCGCTTAAATTCTGCATATATATATAAATACATAATCTATATTTTATAAATATAAATATTTTATATATGAATAACACATTTTCTTAAATATATACATGCATGTGTGTGTATTTATATATACAAAATAATTATATACAGTACACACAAATATATTATGTAAACACAGACTTTTATTTTGGATGCGATTAATCGCAATTAATTTTTGCACAGCCCTAATATTTACAAATGTGTTACAAACTCTCCCACAGTAGGGCTTTACACTTTTACACTTTTTCCACAAAAAAAGGTTGTTGGAGTTTAAGGCTTTATATTTCCATCAGGATAAACTCAGGATTACACACACATTATGATCATCACAGCTCCACACTATTACACAAAGGTGTAGAAATGACAAATGACATGTAAGAATGTAAGAAATGACAGATGATTTTGTCTTTTAAAGCACAAATCGTGATGAAAAATAGCTATGGGGCATAAATAATATTATGGATAATATCAAATATGAGCCCAAATTACCATCAGTTCTGCAAGTCTGAACCTCAGAAACTGCGTGTATGGGGTTTTGGATAATGCAATGATGAAAAAAAATGCATCTTTGCATTATTTTGGATTCTGTATATAACTTTTACAAAAACACTATTAGGTCTGAATGAAATATTATTTGTGTGATTTAAGTGTTTTAACTGATAAATAAAAGCATATTGTTAGCTGGGCATCTCACTTTTAAATGCATGATATCTCTTGGAATGCAACAACCCACGTCTTCTCTACAAACAAAGGGAACTGTAATACAGGTATTTAATATACAGTAGGTCACAGATGCGTGCAGTGATTTATTACTAATGCACAGAAACTGGTTCACATTTGTAAATATACTTTTTTATTAGCAAAATCTCATTTTATTTATTTGAGAGTTTTATACATTTTTGTGAATCTCTTTACATTTGTTTGTAAATCTTGTTTTTTTGGAATAATGCAACCCCTTATTAAACAATCATCACTGAACAGAATTCAGGAAAGTATCATTCAAGGAACACTGTCAGACTTTACAGTAGTTCTCGAAGTAACGTTACTCACCAGTACACATGAAATGAAGATGATCTGAGTTGTTGTGTGTTTGTGTTGCTGGATCTCTTCTACATAAAACTTCTCTTCATAATTCAAACCACAGATTCAAACAAAAAGTAAACGAGACTGAATCATAAGCGTCCGCCAATAACTTTCCAAACTTGAAACAAATCCAGTTTTGCTCGTATTTAACATGTTATATGAACATCACTCGAGCAGATCGTGGGTTTTTCTTGAGGTTTTTTCCCGTATAAGCTGCACTTCTGTTCCTGTTTTCGGGAAGCGGACAGTGAGTCACGACATGTTCCGAATCTGATTCATTTCAGTGAACAATTCAGCGGACGAGTCAGTTCCCTGAACTATTGTAACATCCAATTCATTAAAGAGATCCGGCTCAAAAGAGTGAATCATCTGCGACACGGGCATTAATATGAGTCACAACTTGTCTAAACCTACTCAAAGAACATCACAAACATTAATTAAATGCCTGCTATCAGTGATTTGAGCATATATACTGAATAAATTATGATAAAACCAAAAATAGTATATTAAATACAGAGGACGCTCTTCAAACTAAAACATTGAGTCGCTTTGTCGTGTACCCTATAATGTTAGTACACGTCATTGGTAATGGAAACCCCCAATAAAATCTCTATAAAATTATTAAAAATCATTTATAAGTAACCACAAAGAACGATTGTGATTGGTCCATCCATCCTGACTAGCGTGGAGAAAAGTAACAGGGATCACCTGATACATTTTAAAATACTTTGAGACAATAATGAATACTTGAATACTTCATATAATATACTTTAATATACTGATAAGTAAACAAAAAAAATTTAAACTCTTGATGTACTGTGATGCGCGTGATGATGTGCTATTGGTCAGCGTCTCTCCAGAGCCCCGCCCACACGCCGAACGCGGATGTGAATCACACTGAATCAAATGAACCAGATGATCCGGATCCACACAGGGAAATATTCGCGATTGCTCGCATGAAACACCGAACACTCGTGTGTGAAGGATGCGAGAACCCGAGATAATGTCCGGGGACGTCAAATCCACCGAGCGAGTGAGTAAAGCGTGCAGATAACACTAGAAAGGCGGTTTATTTACTCTGCTTGATTGACAGCTCAACATACAGACACATCATCAGCTGTTGTTTATGCTGTTGTACTCTAATCTTCATATGTGTTCAATAGCGCATGCTGATATTATATCTATCCCGAAGGCAAAGCTAGTTTAGTGAGTGTAGAGAACTAGAGAATGGGTCTGTTGTTATGTGTGTGTGTGTCACACAGTAAGTCCAAACCCGACCAGGATGTCCACATCCTCCCACAGACAGACAGGTGAGATGACAGACAGACAGGTAGAGCTCGTTGAACCTCACGTGTCACCCTACCTGAAACAAACAGGTTCTTTACTTCTATTCTGTTAAAATGCCATTGTTTACAGAAAACTGCTTCTTGTTCAGAGTCAGACAAACCATTGGTTTCCTCCATGCACTGGTCAGTCTCTGCGTCCATAATACGAGACTAGCGGAAAGAAATCATCCGAAATGCACTTTATTGTGTTTATTTTATTGCACTTGATATATTTGGTGTAGGCGGTCGGTTTGACTTATAAATCTCCACTTTAGCAGCTTTACACACACCAGACTTTACAGTTTTACACATATACTGAAGGTTTGTTCATTTATCATTCGCATGATTTACCCCATGTGAAAATTCGTATGACAGTATTTTCTGATTTATGGAGTGAAATGAAATACTGAACCTCTTCAAAGCATTTAATATGTCAATAAAATCAATCAAGAATCTCAAACCTGGCTTTACCCAATGTTCTTGGAATTTATGCAAACAATGCCTCATTTGCATATTTAACTATTGTGCGGTACTTATTTGAGAACCACATTCATGTTGCTTAGAATTATGAACTTGGCGTTATCAAATGTTCTGTGAATTTTTGCAAATTAGTGCATATTTAATTAGATAATGCATAATTTGCATATTTAAATATTTTTATTTTTGCGCGTCTGTCTTAGGATGCTGAAGAGGCCGTGGAGAGCGGGCTGATCCTGGACGATGGAGTCCTGTACTCGGAGGACTGGAGCGTCGGGCCGCACTGTGTGAGTCAATCACACACACACACACACACACACACACACTGCTCGGGCTGAAAGGGTTATCTCACCGCATGAATATGTAAAAAGGTGATGCATACTCTCCTCTCAATAACAGAATATAAACACAGCAAACTGAGGAAACGGACGTCCAGAAAGCATGTGGATATTCACACACTTTATATAAGAGATCACTTAAAAGCAGCAGCTTTACAACATTAAACTTTTTTTTAAACAGTGTCTCTTTCAATTACAATTACAATCAGTCTCTGCTATAGCAGCTCTCCAGTGTGCTGTTACTCGGGTCTGAGCTCAAAGAAAGAAGGCGGAGCCTCAGAGCCACACCCACCTCTCACATCATCACCATGGACCAGTAGTAGTTCGGATGTTTCCAAAAAATCTTTTATTCTGAACTTTAGTTCGAAATGACGTTAAAAAAAGCTTTTGCTGATAATTTACTCGCCCCCGTGTCAGCCAAGATGTCCATGTCTTTCTTTCTTCAGTCGAAAAGAAATTAAGGTTTTTGATGAAAACATTCCAGGATTTTCTCCATATAATGGACTTCAATGGGGTCCAAACAGTTCAAGGTCTAAATCACGAATGCACATCACAGAACAGAGCAAGGCGAGCATTTGAGCTTATAAAACTTAAACTTTGTTATTTATTTATTAAATGAGCGATCGTTTCGCTTGATAAGACCCTTATTCATCATCTGGAGTCGTTTAAAGCCCTTTGAACAGTTTGCACTGAAACTCTCATTTGGACCTTGAACTGTTTGGACCCCATTGAAGTCCATTATATGGAGAAAATCCTGGAATGTTTTCATCAAAAACCTTAATTTCTTTTCGACTGAAGAAAGAAAGACATGGATCTTGGATGACACGGGGGCGAGTAAATTATCAGCAAAAGCTTTTTTTAAAGTGAACTACTCCTTTAATGCATCAACAATGACTATTTTGTCTGTATTTACTTCATGATGTCCCGGACCTGTGTGCGGCTTGTATTACAAGTTTTCTGAAATGTCACGTTGTCCGTTTCACCGACAAAAGAAAGTCACACAAGTTTGGAACAATATGAGGGGGAGTAAATGATGACAGAATCTTTATTTTTGGATGAAGTCCAGATTGCAAAAGTGAATGTGACACGTGAAGGCCAAGGAGCGTGACCTGCATGTAACTGCAGAACTCTCATACTCACTCACAACACACTCACTCACACACACACACACTCTCTCACACACACTCACTCACACACACTCTCTCACACACACACTCAGACTCGCCCCTAAACCATCCCTGACTGTGTTCCAGAGTTTGAATGACAGCGAGCCTGAGGAGGTTCTGAACGCCATCAACCCGAACGAGATGTACACGTCAGCGCTGTCCGAGAGCGACAGTGGCCTGTCTGAGGACCAGTCCGACGAGCAGAACCACAGCGTGTATCAGGTGGTGTATGACATCAGCGGTGTGGGCGGAGCCAGCGCAGAGCAGCAGCCGCCACATATGATCTCCATAGAGCTGGGTGAGCACTTCCTTTTTCAATCTGTGTCATGTGACCAGAGAGAGCTAGATGTAATCTGCATGTACGTAATCCGAATGTAATCCACAAGTAATCTGAATGTAATCCGAATGTAATCTACATGTAATCTGCATGTTATCCGAATGTAATCCGCATGCAATCCGCATGTACGTAATCCGAATGTAATCCGAATGTAATCTGCATGTAATCCGCTTGTAATCCGCATTTAATCCACATGTAATCCGAATGTAATTTACATGTAATCTGAATGTAATCTGCATGTAATCCTCATGTAATCCGCATGTAATCCTGTTCTCACGCGTCCGGTCTGTGCAGATGAGTGGAGCTCTCAGATGCTGCTGTCGGAGTCGTGTGTGGTCAACGAGCTGGTGTCGTCTGTGAAGGTGGAGAATGTTTCCAATCACGACATGCAAAACATGCACAACCCAGAGAGCTTTTTGGTAGGTTTGTTTTAAAGGAAGGGTTCAGCCAAACTGCGTGAGCTCATGGCGCTGACATTTAAACTCTCCTGTTCAGGTTTATCCCGACCTTCAGCTCACAGACGAGGAGCAGAAGCTCCTGGACCAGGAGGGGATTTCTCTGCCTAATAATCTGCCCTTAACAAAGGTCAGACACGGAGAGTGAGTGAGTGAGTGAGTGAGTGAGTGAGTGAGAGAAAGAGAGAGAGAGAGAGAGTGTGTGAGTGAGTTAATCTGTTAATCTCACAGGCCGAGGAGAGAATCCTGAAGAAAGTGAGACGGAAGATCCGGAACAAACTCTCGGCTCAGGACAGTCGCAGGAGGAAGAAGGAGTATATCGACGGCCTGGAGAGCAGGTGAGGTCACACATGACCCCTGACACACGCGAGGTCACACATAACCCCTGTTCCCTTTCCTAACAAAAGTCCTGAGATAATATATTTATGCTTCATCCAAATATTTAATCTGTTTCTGAAGCGATCACTGCTTGATCATGAAAAATCTCCAGTTCTCCTCTATATGAGTGTCAGTGTTCCTGAACTCCTGAAACGCCTCCATTATAGTCTACAGTTTCTTCCATGTCACAATATTCCTCATTATAATAATTAATGTGCAGAATAAAGGGGCGGGGCCTGGGTGAGTTAGTTAGTAGTGTGTTAAACTGCCGGTTATGGAAAGGGGCGGGACATTTCCCAAACACACTCGAAGTGCTCGACCAATCAGAGCACAGTGTTCTTTTTTAGAAGGCGGGGCTTCATAGAGACAGGAAGTAAACAGAGGGTTACAGACAGACTGGGAAGAGAGGAGCCGCAACAATGGAGAATATGGGGAAAATAATGTGTGTGTCTGTGTGTGTGTGTGTGTGTGTGTGTGTGTGTGTGTGTGTGTGTGTAGGGTGGCAGCTTGTTCAGCCCAGAATAAAGAACTGCAGAGAACCGTCACCCAGTTGGAGAAACACAACATGTGAGTGAACGAGTGAACACATAATTATTGTTGCCCGTCATGTTTTGGTTTGATGCGACAGCATTCCACGATCCACAAATCCAATGTTTGTTTGTTTGTTTGATTATTTGTTTGTTTGATTGTTTGTTTCAGGTCTCTTATGGCGCAGCTGCATAAACTGCAGGCGTTGATCAAGCAAACGGCCTCGAAAGCGGCGCAGACGAGCACATGCGTCCTGGTGCGTGAGTGAGTGTGTGTGTGTGTGTGTGTGTGTGAGAGAGTGAGTGTGTGTGAGTGACTCAGTGGCACACACACACTTCAGTCTTCAGTTCACCAGTGTGTTCTTCCTCCTCCCAGATTCTGGTGTTCTCTCTGGCTCTGCTGATCTTCCCGAGTTACAGTCCGTTCAGCAGGAGTTCCCCGTCGCTGGAGGACAGTTACGCCCCGTCCGGCGGTCAGCAACATGTCATATATCATATCATATCTCCATCCAGAGGCTGATCACACATTAGGAGTGAAGCCTACATTATTACAGAAGTTCATTCTGTGCATTATCTCTTCTCCTGCCATGTGTTTAACAGGAGAGTAGAATAAGGAAATTTATGTTGTTTTAGATCATTTTCTTCATTTTTGGATGAATTCCTAATTCCTCAAGTGTGCATATCAATGATTTAATTGATTAATTTAATTTAGTTTTAAAATTAAACTAGTCAAAATTAATAAAAAATGTTAAAAGTTTAGAAATGAATGAAAAGTTTAGAATTAAACCAGTTAAAATAAGTAAAAAAATCGATTAAAAGTTTAGAATTAAAATAGATTAAAAGTCTAAACTAGATTGTGAATAAAAAGTGTAGAATGAGACTGTCTTTGATTATTGTGCAGTGAATGCGAGTTTCCACACAGATATTGTGATGATGATGATGATGAAGAAGATTGACTCCTGTAATGTGGTGTGTGTGTGTGTGTGCAGTCCTGTCCAGAAACATCCTGAATGACGCGGGCTCTCTGGCGCTCCTGGAGGATCCGCTGGTCCCAGATCCCACAGAACTGAAGCTGTCGGACGCGGACTGGCCCTCAGATGCGCAGGCGCAGTCGGAAGAGCAGAGGAACGGCACGATCGCAGACACACTCCTGACTCTATCGGCTCCTGCAGACGCAGACACACTCCTGTCTGTGTCTCTAACGGCTCCTGCAAACGCAGACGCAGTCGCAGCCACGCAGACGCATGCAGACGAGATGTGACCCTCTGTTAGATACGGCTCTATGGAGTCAGTTTTGTGCCATAATTAAAGGCGTGGCTGATTATAATTTCACTTTTCTAACTTCAGTGAGTGTGTAATGTTGCTGTTTCAGCATAAACAACATCTCAAAGTTCAAAGAGAGATCATTTATGTTAAAGAAATTGCTTTTTAAGAACTACAGCAAACGGCTGGTAGAGACTACACGACTTCCTCCCGGGTTAGTGACATCACAGACCGTAAAATTTACATAAACCCCGCCCCCAGGAACGCGATTTGTAGATAATCATGATAGAATTTGCTAATCAATGGCTAGAAGATAAGCACACACACGCACAAGCTCCTGAAGCTCCGCCCCCTGTGCCGGGAGCTGCAGCTCATTTGCATTTAAAGGGGCACACACAAAAACTACGTTTTTGCTCACTCTCAAACAGTGACAATTTTAACATGTTATATAAAAATATCTGTGGAGTATTTTTAGGTAAAACATCACACACACTCTAGGGACATCAGAGACTTATTTTACTCCTTGTGAAATGGGCATTATACCACCCGATTAAACGAACAAATCCAGCATTTAGCAAACAAACTCGATCTGCTTTGCAAAGGAAAACTCGACTCACAAACAGAAAGGTCTATTTAAATTAAAAAAGCAGAGAAGTGACAAATATGTATTGTGTTTTACAAATATAAAGGATCATGAAACCCTCTATTTAATTAAATTAAATGTTCTTCTTAATTTAATAGACTCGCTCAGTGCAGACATAATCACTAATTTGGTCATTTCGCACGTTTCCGATGTAGAAAAATGTACAAAGCAATAAAGTTTGTTCTGCGAGTCGAGTTCTCCTTTGCAAAGCGGATCGAGTTGGTTTTTCTAAAATGCTGGATTTGTTTGTTTAATTATAGCACAAAATCCACTCCATACGGTTTGCATTATTTATTCTCACTGAACTCGGACACGGGTGTGTTTGAGCAGCGTCGTCTTCATCATCATCATCATCATCATCATCATGTGCTTTAGTGTGTCACAACACAGAGATTAAAACACTTTTGATTTAGGGACATTTCAGCTTGTTTAGTTCTGATTTGGTTGTCACTTGTGCTGCTTCTCATGGCCCCTTATAAAAAAAAAAGGTAATTGCGACTTTTTATCTCACAATTCTGGCCTTTTTTCGCAATTGCAAGTTTATATATGACTTTGCATTCCTCGCTGCGAGCGAGATCTAGATATCGAGTGAGTGTGAACGGATCTGATGTCAAGCCGCTTCAGAATATCCATGTTTTACTGCTTCTGATGCTAGGATTGGGTCTCTTCTTATTTGATTGTCTTCTGAATAAAAGTTACATTCATAATATGTTTTGTTGTTGTTGTTAATTTGAGGCATTACCCATAAGAAGGACAGCATTTAGTCCAGAAAAGGTTCTTCCGTTTTTGAAGCCTAAAGTGGACGGAGTCGGCCGTCGCGTCACTCCCGCATTCCAGAAACTGGTTAAAGAGGTGGGGCGTGGGAGGAGCCTGATGCGGAGACCACGCCCCTTAGATCCACTTGATCGTGTTAGTTAGTTCAGGCTGAAGAAGAGCTAATGCTATATGCTACTTAACTACTACTAATAAAAATTATTTTAATGTTTTTGTTGTTTTGACCCATTATTTAAATATATTTTTTAAATACCCATTACTTTACTATACTCATAGAGTTCAAATGTTATGCTCTTTACACTGAGCGTAGCTAATACAATCATCATTCTCGCGTTACGATGCTTCCCTGGTTATTTAAGATACTTCTACCCTAACCCTAACCCAAAACACAAAAAAACTTGTCAAGCAAATAAGCATGTCGAGCCCTGAAATGCAAAGTTAACCATTGTTAAATGTTGATCAATTTAAAGACTTCAAGTGATAAAATAAATAAATAAATAATAGCTTAATTAGCCTACATTAATCTATATAGAATGACGTCATAGATCAGTGGTTCACTATCATTTGACATTTTCCTTTTTCTGCTCTGCGCCCCAGAATGCGTGCCACATCTGTCCATTTTTAGTCATGGGACAAACAAAAGTTAAAAGTTAAATAAAAACGTTTGCTTTCATAATTTTGTAACAAACATTTTTTGTTTTGTTTTTTTAAAGATTTTCAAATAATTATTGTGCCAGGGGCGCCCCCTCCCGTCCGGCGGCCTCCTGCGCAGCGTGCGTCTCCTGCGCCACTGAGCCTCACACTATCCATATACAATTATATTTCCCTTAATTCCCAGCCATTGATTGGATTGATATATTTTTATAGTTGTTTTGAAATTGTCAATTATTTGAAATATCTGGCACTTCAAATGAATTATTAGCTTATTCTTTAACTAGAAAAGCAAAGTTAATCAAGACAAGCCTTGAATGTTGATTTGAGTTTTCTTTAAAAACCCATCATCTGAACCTAAATTATAAGTAGGAATACTTTTTCACATATGTGTCCCGTCTCTTGAACGCGCACTTTGATTTAGCGAAACTGCGTGTGCGCGCGCTGAGCTCATCACCGGAAGTTGTGCGCGAGAATTCACGGAGCGGTAAAATAACGGCAGAACGGATTTTCTGTGGGATAAACACACCGGCGTCGCTGCGAAAGCGGTAAATATTGTTATTTTATTGATTATGTGAACAGACTGAGCTCCTGAAGATCGCAGTGGCGGGTTTATCTGTGTGTGTGTGCCGCTGTTAGCTCGATGGGCTAACCGCTACTGAGGAGAACACAGAACATCAGCTAACCTTAATTATATATATATACATGCATACATGTAACAATAATAACACGCACACATATACAGTGTGTATACTAACATATAACTCATGTACGTAAGTTAACGTTATAGTACAAAAAAAATCTGGTTTAAACCTGTATGACTGGCTGACTCACTTCTGAGAAACACAAAAGAAGCTATTCTTTCATTCTGTTCATTTTCATAAGCGTTTTATTTCACTGTTTATGTTGTTAAACTGACACAGAATCACTTTGGCTGGGTTTAAGCTGGGTCAGTTGTATATGTGAAGATTGTGCTCTGAGAACTAGCCTGACTGTGTATTATTATTGTGCAAAATTATTTATACATATTAAGACAAATGTCAAATCACAAAGATCAGGAGTTATATGTTAGTTCATTAAGATGCATGATTGTTAACATAAAAATGCCAATGAGTTATTGAGATTGTTGGAAATATTAGCCATTAGATTGTTTATTTATCTTTTATTTAGTTAGTTTTTCAATTCAGTTAATGTAACGTTCTGTATTTTGTGAATTTTTGCGTGACAATGTCCAGATTCACCAGGCTCAGATTGTGAGAGAATCATGGTTGGGAAGAGCATGAAATCCATTCTTTGAATTCGTTGAAAGGCTGTTTAACTAGTTTAACAAACTCAGGGTTACAGGATTAGTTTTTGAGTTTACCAAACCAAGCCAACCGGGCCTTGCTGGTACCGGTACCATGATGCTGATCATCAGCTCTGGCTTTGATCCTGAGTTTAGGTGTGACATCAGAACAAAAGCCAACAGCCAATCACAGGCCGAGAAGCAACGCGATTCGCTTCATATTACCAGATTAAAAAACAATATTAGGAATTTAAACAAATTTTCGTGATATAGACTGTCCCACTGATGGACATATTCAGTTTTGATGTGAAAAAAAAAAACTATATGAATGTGAATTATAACCCATAACCTCTGTCTAACATGCTTAGCAGAATATCTACCACTAGACCATTGATGGGGTTTATGTTAGGGTTAGGGTTAGGGTTCAGGTTAGGGTAAGGATTAGGCTTAGGGTTCAGTTTAGGCTTAAGGTTAGGGTTCAGGTGTACGGGTTAGGATTAGGGTTAGGGTTCAGGTTAGGCTTAAGGTTAGGGTTCAGGTGTACGGGTTAGGGTTAGTGGAGAGGCTGCACAGTTTGACGAGTTTGATCCAGCACTTATATGAATATATGATGAATACTGGAAATGCTCTCCCACTGCGTCTCCGTCCCCAGCACATGTCAAACCTCACTGACGCCCGTGGTAACACACCGCATTTAACATCCAGTAACGTTAGCGGCGTTGTAACGACGGGAAAAGTAAATAGTTAGATTTCCCCGTTACTGGAAAAATGTGTTTCCTGAATGAGCGCTGTGCCACTGTTTGTACTGTACTTTATTTTATATTTTAATTATTTTTACTTGTTTTGATTATTTAAATTTTTTCTATGTAAAGCACTTTGAATTGCCATTGTGTATGAAATGTGCTATAAATAAACTTGCCTCGTGTGTGTGTGTGTGTGTGCAGATGCCTCACTCCCGGCGATACCCGTCGTCGGAGCGGAGTCGCAGTGGGAATCATCACGTTCGCTACGAGCGGCACCGGCGGAGACGCCGCACACGCAGCCGCTCCTCGTCCTCCAGCGCCCAGCGGGACCGCAGCCGCAGACGGAACCGCGAGCGACGCCAGCGCTCCAGGAGGTACCGCTCCGCCCGGGCCGCGCGCCTGTCATTTCCATTCCTCTTATGACTCCTCTGTGTGTGTCTCAGCATGAGTGTGAAGCGCTGGAGACTGTGTGTGTGTGTGTGTGTGTACTGGACCCGCAGCTCTTAAAGGGACAGCGCTCATACTCCCCCTTCTCTATAATAACACTAATCACACAGCAGGAGTCTGAGAACACACACTCGCTCTGCACTGAATAGCTTCTGTATCTGGAGTGTGTATTTATTGATGAACTGCAGTGTTATTCTACATTTGAGTACAGTTGCTGAACCTGAAAATCTTTATTTCAATCATGTCTTTGTTCAGTTGTCTATTAGTTGCGATTGCTAATTATTTATTTGTTCTTTTTTAATGACTCAGTGTGTGTCTTTAATAATGCTGGAAGTGTGTGTGAGTTTGGCTAGTTGTTCTGCTCGTGATATTCAGCTCTGCAAGAACACTAAATGTGAACGTCTACGTTTTTTTACCTCATTGGAATCGAAATTAGGAATCCATAAGAATCACAATCGTTAAAAAATTGCAGACGATTGATACCTGCCAGATCACCTGTAGCGTGTGTGTGTGTGTGATCCTCCAGTTATGACGAGCACAGGCTGAGCAGCAGACGCTACTGTCGCGGCGAGCGCGAGGAGTTTGTCGAGAACGGCTTCTTCCGACACACACACTTCTCCCGTCGCTCTCACGACTTCCGCTCGGATCGGGATCCCGGAGCGGATCAGAGGAGCAGTCGGCGCGTGCGCAGACACCGCAGGACCAGGACCCGCTCCAGAACACACTCCTTCAGCCAGAGCCGGTCCTTCTCCTCCGTGAGTGCTGCACACACACACACACCGAGCGTGACTCGGTGTAGATGGTCCTGGTCTTGTCATGTTTCTGTGGTGTGTTTACATGCGGTGAGTTTATCCAGTCAGTGATGAACCGAAATGATCATTCTTGGCCGAAGCCGAATACCCAACGCAGGGTTTCGCACTTTTTCTATTTAATTTGCCAATTTTTTTACCATTGCATGAATGCAGAAAATGCTTTTTAATATTTTGACTTGATTTTCAGAAAGAAAAAAATACTATTTAAAAATTAAATAAACTGTAATAAAAATAGCTTTTCTCTGGAAATGTTACATCACTTACAACACCAATATTGCATATTTTCCAAGTATCGTGCAGCCCTAGTGTGTGTGTGTGTGTGTGTGTGATGGGTAGGTTTAGGGGTAGGGTTTGTGTGTGTGTGTGTGATGGGTAGGTTTAGGGGTCGTGTGTGTGTGTGTGGGTCTCAGGATTTCCCCTGGGGCCCGTCAGGAACGTTTAAAATTAGCCCAAGTCTCATCTCTCTCTCTCTCTTTCACACACACACACACACACAAACACTTGAAGATTTTCTCCTGTTCCTACTCTCTCTCTCTCTCTCAGTCAGTCAGATGTAGGCTAAGTGTATGTATTTGACGGGAGTTATGGGTAAAGCAGAGTTGTCCTCTGTGTTTAAGAGCCTCTTGGACTGCCTCTGCCTGTGTGTGAGTATCCTTCACACTGTGTGTGTGTGTGTGTGTGTGTGTGTTTACTAGTTGTGTTTTGCGTGCTAAACATTCTCGTAAAGTGAGCAAATCTGATAAAACTTTCTTTAGTGACGAAATTGTATATTAGAGTGTATATTAAACCAAGTGTTTTTCTAATGTGTGTGTGTGTGTGTGTTAGTCAGTCAACATTATGATGAATTTACATGAAAGGTGTGTGAGACGATGAGTGTGTGTTCCTGGTAGGATAGGGAGGTTTTAATGTGAGTTTTACATTCACACCATTATAATGTCAACAGTGTGTGTGAGATGGGTAGGTTTAGCGGTCGGGTTAGTGTGTGTGTGTGTGTGTATGCGCTTGACCTCCTTCTCAAGTGTCTGCTGGGCTCGTCGTGTGTGTGTCGAATCTGGAGTCAGTGTGTTCTTGATGAAGACAGACGAGGTGTCCAATTAAAGAGAAACGCACCGCTGAGACGATAATAAACCATAATAAACGTTCATGTTTAATGTTCAGTTAAATAGTGTAACTTCAGTGATTCCCAGCCCGTTTTAGTCTGAGACCCCCTTTACCCGAAGAATATTTTATGCCCCTTCACATGTGATGATGGTACCGCTCTTGTAAGCTTGCAGCAACGAGGACAAAATAAGCTGTTTTCAAACAAACGGTATGTTTACTCAAACCGGATATGTTTATGCACAAATAATAGCCTTTAATATTGAAAATGCAATAACAAAAACATCAGTAGGCCCTTTTTGTAATTTAAAAACATAAGCCTAAGAGAAGTATATACATTGGCCCTATTTGAAATGTAAAGAATAAAGAATAAAGGCTGTTACTGAACGACTGCTGTCTGGGCCTCAATACTCGCAAGTTATTTGTGAGGCTTTATTTGTCAGACGATACGTGTGTGAGCGCGTCACTGATTGGTCCCTATCCCTATATCTCACTGCTAGTAGATACAATCTCTTTATTCGCCTAATAAATGTTGACGTTGTATTTTATCGTTCAATATTATGTAGTTAGGGCAAAGTATTTCAGATTTTGTATAAAATGATCTGCATTTGATGATCTCTCTCTCTCCCTCTCTCTCTCTCTCTCTCTCCACAGCAGAGTTGCAGTCGTGTTCGCGGGTGGGCTGTCAAAGATGATGACGAGGGTCACCTAGTCTATCGCGCCGGTGACGTGCTTCAGGACAGATGTGCGTTTCTCATCTCTACACACTCTATTCTCTACACTCATCTCTACACACTCCATACTCTACACTCATCTCTACACACTCTATTCTCTACACTCACTGTCACACTGTGTGTTTTGTGACGTTTGTGCTCCTTGTGCAGATGAGATCGTAGGGACGCTCGGGGAGGGAACCTTTGGGAAAGTGGTGGAGTGTATTGATCATCACAGGTTAATCTCTCACACACACACACACACTTACTGATTCTCAGCTGACAGTCACAGGTGTTTCACTGTGTGTGTGTGTGTGTGTGTGTGTGTGTGACAGGGGAGGCTCTCACATCGCTCTGAAGATCATTAAGAACGTGGAGAAGTACAAAGAAGCGGCTCGTCTGGAGATCAACGTTCTGGAGAAAATCAACCAGAAAGATCCAGAAAACAAGAAGTGAGTGTCTTCATTACGAGACATTTTTAGTTTCCTATTGAAGCTTGTTGCTCCTCTGAATTTATTTCTCGCAATTGTGTGTTTATAAATTAGTGAGTTTAGATATAAATTCAAAATTGTGTAATTAAAGTCGGAATTGTACAATACGAAAAAGTTGCTTTTTTAATTTTTTTATTTATTCCTTGGCAGAAACAAGCTTTATGTTAAGTTTTATTTGAATTTTACATCCACCTTTAGAGATTAATACAGAAAACACAGAACACTACTTTAATAAATAGAGAAGTATCCAAACAACATTTCACATGATAATGTGTGTTCCTTCCCAAATTCAGTGCATCTAGAATTAGTTTTACATGTAAAGTCCCCGTGTAGTCAATCGTTTAATCCCTAAAACTCATCTTTGATCACCCTAACCCATATTTAAACGTTGCCTCTTGCCTTAAAATATCTTGAATGTAACTCGACACCTTTGCCTCATTTAGTATGCACAGTCTGTGAACATGCAAATGAGCCCCGCCTCCACTCACTCCCTCACTCAGAGATCCACTGGTTGGCGATCACTCGTTGATCTGATTGGTTACAAGGTGGTTTGTGACGTCAGAAACACCAGCGATTTCAAAGCGTGTGTTTGAGACTGTCTTTGGTTCACTGCAGTTTTAAAGGAGGAAATACTCAGCAATGCTGTCCACTTATCAACGCACACATGGATTAAGCGTATTAAACACACCACACACACACACATAAACAACATTAAATGCTGATTGACACCACAGGGGGACTTTAATTTCTTTATCATTATGTTAGTCTCGAGCTCATCTGCTTATAATGGGTTTTTCAGCGTTTCCCCAAAACACAGCCGCAACACACATCTGTTACTTTCCAAATAAAACGTCTTGTTTGTGTATTAACCGCACCTCGTGTTTGTCCCGCCAGTCTGTGTGTGCAGATGCTGGACTGGTTCGACTATCATGGCCACATGTGCATTAGCTTCGAGCTGCTAGCTCTCAGTACCTTCGACTTCATGAAGGAGAACAATTACCTTCCCTACTCCATCAGTCAGGTCCGACACATGGCCTACCAGATCTGCCTCGCCGTCAAGTGTGAGTACACACACACACACACACTCTCTCTCTCACACACACACACAGCTTCATTAGTGATTATGGTCTGTTTCTCCCACAGTTCTCCATGACAACAAGCTGACACACACAGACCTGAAGCCCGAGAACATCCTGTTCGTGAACTCTGACTACACCGTCCTCTATAACCCGGAGAAGGTGAGGCTCCCTCGTTCACACACACACACACACACGTGCTCAGACACACACACGGGCCATGAGTGTTTTGATGTGACCAAATATTAGAGATTAGGTGGACGTTGTTTGTCCGTTATCACTCCAGGATTGGATCCTGCCGTAGTTCAGTTTTTATTGTATCATTTGTTTAACAGGCTGCATTATAACAGCGTTGTTCAATCAAACCCACATGAACTTACTTTGATACTTTATTTGAACCGATTATTATCGCTCGCTATTATATTGTACTTGAAGTCATGTTGAAAGCTGTTCACTTGGATGTTTTTATTACCGCAATTTTGTATCCGATTAATCGATGGAATAATCAAACACTCGATTACTAAAATAACCGACATGAAATATGAGTTACATTGTAGAAAAAAATATGAGTTATTAGGTCTGGTGTAAAAGTAGGTCTCTGGACTGTTGTTGTTGTGGTCAGTCTAATGTGTGTGTGTGTGTGTGTCAGAAGCGAGACGAGCGCTGCATCAACAGTCCTTCTGTGAAGGTTGTGGACTTCGGCAGCGCCACGTTTGACCACGAGCATCACAGCAGCATCGTTTCCACACGACACTACAGAGCGCCAGAGGTGCTTCTGGGTAAGAGCGCGCGTGCTTGTGATGATGCGACTGCTTTCAGCATGTGTGTGTGTGTGTGATTTTCTACTGTTTCCCCGTAGAGCTGGGCTGGAGTCAGCCGTGTGACGTCTGGAGTATTGGCTGTATTCTGTTTGAGTTCTACCGCGGATACACACTCTACCAGGTGTGTGTGTGTGTGTGTGTGTTCTGTCTCGTTCATATGAGTTTTCCACTTTGAGCAGCGGGTCAGTAATGGCGCTGAAAATAAAAACACATGAACAGAGACACCAATAAATCACTGTTTCATCCTAACCAGATGTGAGTCGGCACAGATTAAATGCTAAATCTCTTTATCATTAGTTAACGAACACGGATTCATCAATTCATTGAGTTCATAGTTCCTGCCTTCAATTAGTACATTGTTTAAATTAATATATATTTCACTAACTGTGATTCTGTATATGTGCATTTCTGATAGCAGATCCCTGAACACTGTAATGTGGACTCGTGCTCGCTCTGTAACGCTGATTTGATGTGTGTCATGAAAAGCGCTGTACAAATAATAAATATCGATTTATTTTATTTGAAATAATTAACATCCGCACTGATCCTCTAGTCTAAACTTAGGAATAATTGAGTTATAGAGTCTCTTCTGCTCCCCAAGGCTGAATATAAGTGTTAATATATCAAGTAGATATTTAATATATCAGTATAAACAGTGAAATATTATTACTGTGAATGCTGTTTTTCCACAAATATATGAAGCACCTCAACAGTTTTCAACATTGATAATGTTTCTTGATCCTCATATTAGAGTGATTTGTGAAAGGTCATGTGACACTGGAGACTGGAGTAATGATGATAAATTCAGCTTTGATCACAGGAATAAATTACACTTTACGGTATATTCACATAGAACACTGATGATTTACATTAGAATAATATTTCACCATTTTTTACATATTTTTGATCAAACAAATGTTAAAAAAAATCCCTGTTTGAGTTTTTCTATTCACTGCCATTACTCTGATGCTCATTAATATGAACATAACTGTTATTGGGAACAGATCAGTACATGTTCTTTCATACGTGTGTGTGTGTGTGTGTTTCAGACTCATGATAACAGGGAGCATCTGGCCATGATGGAGCGAGTACATGGACCAGTTCCTTCGAGAATGATTCGTAAAACGAGGTCAGGAAACATGATCGATGATATCAGTGTGAAGTAGAGCCGGGGTGATAATCCAGCATCACACACACACACACACACACACACCGTCTATACACAGGGTTCGTACAAGGTGCTGTAAGTGCTTGATTTAAGCCATATTTATTAAAAAGTAAATATTTCTTAATTTTTGTAATTTTATTTAAAATTTATTAAAAAAAATATTTTTAAATTTTCTTCATTTTTTCTTAATTAAATATTTCATATTTCTTATAAAGAAAATATATGTGAAATGAGTGTTTAATTTGATTGATGAAACAATGTTTTGAGGCAATAGTAGCACTGCAGCGCGTCTGATCGGGATATGAGCGGGATATTGCTCATAAATATCAGCTTTCATTCTACAGTTTAATCATATATTCATGAGAACAAAACCCACTTTGATTAAGAAAGCGATATCTAGATATTAAGGATGTCTGGTCGTGTCCGTTCAGTGGTTAAGGTTTCCAGTCGTTGCATGAGCTGCACTCTATTTGTGCCATTTTGTTTTATTAGTTTATTTATATTCATCCATTTTTTTTTAATTTGAAGGATAATAAAGATATTATTTAACAAGAGAGATCTCTGATTGTTGTCCTTCAAAACCAAAAAAGTAAAATCGTAAAGTTTGAAAAGGTTTATTAAGCGTGTGTGTGTGTGTTAGCATGATTTCCGCTGGTAAAGCGCCGCTCAGGGTCTAAACGTGACGTGAGATGTATGGAAGCAGAATCGCTATGCATTCGGGAACATTTTAACCAATCCACGTATCGCGATGCATGGATTATACTCCCAGCTCTAGCGTGAAGAGTGTGTGAAGAGTGTGTGAGCATGACTTGACCTCTGCCCTCAGGAAGCAGAAGTACTTCTACCGAGGTCGACTGGACTGGGACGAGAACTCGTCAGCGGGACGATACGTCAGAGAGAACTGCAGGCCTCTGAGAGTGAGTGACATCGCTGCATTAATACACACGAGTGTGCGCTAACAGTGTCTGCGCTAGTTATACAGCTAACAGTTAAAGTTTTGTGAATCAGTGTGGGCAAACTAGCAGAAACATGCCAGGCTCGTGTTCAGCTAGGAGGCTCAAAATGGCTCTTAAATATTAGCTAAATTCTAATTAAATTCTAATTGTAAAGGCAATGCTTCATGTTAGAGGAAAAACACACTGTAATGCCTCATGTGTCCACAAGAGGTGTTTTCGGTATTGTCATAACCGCGGCACACTACTGGCGTAACTCGCGCACCGAGGAAACTTCTACAGCTCATGAGGGATTTTCATGAGTTTCTCTCTCCCTCTCTCTCTCTCTCTCTCTCTCTCAGAGGTACGTGTTGTTCGAGTCAGAGGAGCATCATCTCTTCTTTGATTTGTTGGAGGGTTTGATGGAGTTCGAGCCGGACCGGCGTCTCTCTCTCTCCGCTGCGCTGCGTCATCCGTTCTTCAATCCCATCCGAGACGCTGAGCACTTCAGCGGCTCCCGTAACATCAGCCGGTGACCCCTGACCTCCCCTTTAACCCCGCTAGTGTTTCGCAGCGGGTGAGACTGTACGGAGCCGGAGCTGGGGAAACGCCCACAGGAGTGATGGACAGGTTGGTCATCCAATCACGAATGCTTATGTCATGATGAAGAGACTGCTAATGACTGGGTGAGTTCTCCGCTCGCTGCTGATTGGAGGAGAGAAACAGCCAGTAGCATTAAACCGAAACCTTCACGAGCGCCCTGATTGGTCGGCCTTCGTTTGATGGACAGCTCCGCTCTGCCACAAGGGGGCAGAACATCTTCCGGTGGTTTTGGATCATGTCAGGTGCCTAGGCTAGCAGAGATTGCACATGTCGCGCTTCTCGGCAGACAAACACACTATTTCAGTATTTATTTTACGACTTTAGTTGTTTTGTATGAGTTGAATATCATTGTATATACATGTACATGTTCTGTATAATAAAATGTGCTTCATATCATTTGACTGAGTTGAACGTGTGTGTGTGTGTGTGTGTACTAGGAATCTTTTGTAAGGTTTCTATCCACACAGCCAATAAACCCGACGAGTGTGTCCGCAGTCTTGTGTACGAGCGACCGCTGAGGAACTGCTAGCCTGAGTTCAGCAGGTTAGTGCCGCCAAATCAATCTCCAGATGTTACTATTAGCTACTAGCAGGGTCTGAAACTAGCATTCGCCAAACGCGCAACAGCGCTGGCTCATCTAGCGGAGATTATAAGCGTCTGTCCGCCTGAAACACGTTTGGTGATGAGGAGGAAAGAGGAGATGCTGGATGGCAGGATTTAGTTTGTAAAATAAATGAATGTATGAAATCCAAACTCTATAATATATAAGCTGTGTGTAGAAATCGGGTTCATTTCTTTTGGTTTTAGTGTTCGGGGACTTCGTGTTCGGCCGGAGACTTAAACACGTCGTGGCCAAATTGGCCGATGAGTGAAAGTTTCAAACCGTGACGTAGATCTGCTCCAGCTCAGCTGTGTGTTCGGGTCTGAGTCACGAGTCAATTAATGGAGTGTATGACTCTGAGATTGTGTGTGTGTGTTGTAGTGTAATCTGTGATCTGGCCTAAATGGCAAATACAGTAAATAAAAGCATTCTGTGATTATGTGTCAGTCAGGTGATCTCCGTCTTAGTCAGTCACGAAAACCTCTCACTCACATGAGATCAGCCAATAGCAAACCACCACCATCCAATCACCTCCCCTCAGACACAGTCAAGCCCCGCCCACACGTGTTCATGTTCCTGAAGCGTTTCACTCGATATACGACACAATAGAGGAGAAACACCAGCTCAACTTCCCTTTCATGAAGACTTTTGTAGTGATTTAACGAGTTTGGGTTTTTCTGCTTCTCTGATATTGGTTAATTGTCATTGCATGCAGATAAACAAATCAAATGATGAATCTTTTTTTATGATTTGACTCGTTAATTCTTCGTCGAGCCCTGTGTGAGACTGAAATGATTACACTGATTGCGTGTGTGTGTGTGTAGTAA
Source organism: Pimephales promelas (assembly GCF_016745375.1). The sequence goes on along the minus strand of NW_024121344.1, from coordinate 624,667 downwards.
CGCAGATATGATGAAATGGTGTATTTGTAATCTTTTCAGGAGTGTTTGGAGGAGGTGGTGTGTGTGTGTGTGCGCAGAGCCGACCTCAGAGGTGTGTGACGTCTATGACACTGTGTGTGTTATATTGTGAGGTGGTTGTTTGACTGTCAGTGTGTGTGTGTGTTACATGGTGAGGTGTTTGTTTGACTGCGAGTGTGTGTGTGTTATAAGTGTTCTGGTTCTCAAGAGGCTGATGAGAAATGACCTCAACGCCTCGTCTGTGGTTCACGTGTGGTCACTGATGTCCTCAATCTTCTAAGCTGCTCACACACACACACACACACACACACACACATGTGTGCGCTGTGTTTGCTCTGCTCTAGACTCCATCAGTGTCTCTGTTGTCTTTAATTGAGTGTGTCCTCACCTGTCAGCTCCTCAAGGCCTCTTCAGGGTCACTGATAACGCCTGGATGACCTTCTCCTCTCGGTATATTCTCCGCTGACGAGTTCGCCGGCCTCGTTACTCTCCTGCAGATGATGATGATGCGCTCCGCTTTACAGGATCCAGGAGTTTGATGATGCCTCATGTTGTCAGTATGAACACAGCTGTGATGTTGTGGTCATGTGATGTTGTGGTCATGATTAATCTTGAGCTGGATTAGAATGTCATCATGATACTTTTTCATATCCCAAAATTCCATAAAGCTGGAGTTTGTAATAATTTTCTTGTGGTAATGATGTGTATTTTCACAGTGTAATTTTACCTTTTAATTTTATTAGGAAAAATACACTAAACAATGTTTGTATTTATACAGCACAGTTTATTACACGCGTAGTTGACCATGATGGAGTGCAATAATACAAACTAGTGTGAAAGTCTTCTGATTGGAAGATCTGGCCTGACATGTGACGGTTCACTGAGAATTCTGGGTATCACCGAACCACGGAAGGATCAAAACACAACCATAAACTTTATATTATATACGTGAACAAAGCGGCCGTCAGTGCAGAGGACACAAGCGGTGTCGCTCTCGGGTCATGGACGCCAAGTACACTATTTATTGTTTATTTATGTAATATTATTGAATTTACTGGTCGAACAAACTATTTAATATTATTATTATTAGTATATTTTATTTACCGGTAGAACAAATAAATATGAGTTTTTATTATGTAATATTGTGTTAGTTAACAACTGCTTGTTCAGCATTAATGACGTCAGACGTGTTTTATCTGTTCAGTCACGAGAGGCTTTCGCTCTCGCCGGCCTCATGCTCATGTGTGTGTGTGTGTGTGTGTGTGTGTAATGAGCTTCCCTCAGTAAGGTCGTTAGTGTGTTAATCTGCACAGGAGAGCGAGTGACCAGTCCAGCAGAACAGGAACACACACTCTCTGGATCTCGTCGTTCGGGAGGAAGAGTGTGTTTTATTGAGCTGGATGGAGACGAGGAGTGTGTGAGTGTGTGTGAGAGAGTTTTCCATGCGTCTCTGTTGATTACTTGACTGTGATTGGTCAGTGGTGTCATTCTGTGCTCATGTATTTCTCTAACGAGTTCTCAGAGTTTCTGTTGTTCATATCTGAACCGACACACACTTACAGAAGACGAAGCAACATGGCATTAGAAATCTTGTTTAATGAGAATATCTGATAGTGATTTAACTTGTTCTCTCCATTGACCAATCACAGCACACCGCCGCGTTTAATGTGTGCGAACGTTATTAATGGTGTTCTGACTGTGTGTGTCCTTGTCCTTGCAGATTTGAGTCTGAGCCCCTCCATCTGTCTCGTGTGTGAGCTGTTAAACCGTCTCGTCTACAACACACACACACACACACACACACACTGAACATGATCCATCCGTGTTCACACACACACAGATAGTGCTGATATAGATCTGACGATGGAGTCTGCCGTGAAGAAATCTCTGCTCGCTCCCATAAAGACACTCAAGTTCTGCGTGACCGGAGAGAAGAAGCCGAGCGGCTCGAAGGGTCAGAGGTCACCGCTCAGGTCCGGCGCAGACACACATCTGCTGCGACCCTATCAGGCCGAGCTGGAGAGAGAGAGGTGAGAGGTCACGATGCTCGCGATTACACACTTCAGAACACCTCTTCCTCGGCACACACAAATCATGAGGCTTTAAACTCTCCTGTGGTGGAAATCCAGCTCGGCTGTGTGTGTGTGTGTGTGTGTGTGGTGTGTTTAACACGCTTAAACCGTGTGTGCGTTGATAAGTGGACAGCATTGCTGAGTATTTCCTCCTTAAAACTGCAGTGAACCAAAGACAGTCTCAAAAACACGCTTTGAAATCGTCACAAACCACCTTGTAACCAATCAGATCAACGAGTGATCGTCAACCAGTGGATCTCTGAGTGAGGGAGTGAGTGGAGGCGGGGCTCATTTGCATATTCATAGCCTAAATGAAGCAGGGTGTCGAGTTACATTCAAGATATTTTAAGGAATAATAATAAGGAAAATTTCCTGTTTTTCAAGGAAAGAAAATTTTAAATATGTAATTTTGGTGTCTAAAGATGAAATGATGGAGTACGGGGGACTTTGAGACATCGGGTCAGATAATCAGCAGATCTTCAGCAACCTAAAAACACCACAGACACACAAACATCATTAAAGCTGGATCTTCACCTCGGGGACCTTGAAAGCGGAGGTCACGGTCGGAGCGTTTCGATGCTGTAACGTCTCGTTCTCTCCCCGATCTGCAGGAAGCGTCGCGAGGCGATGAACGCTCAGAAGAACGCAGAGAGAGCTGCGATGAGGCTCCACTTCAGGAGCAAATACCAGCTGACCAAGGTCAACACACACACACACACACACACACACACCAGCGACGAGAATGTTCTGTTGTCATAATGCAGTCGCCTGTCCCTTTAAACGCTCGAGCTCTTAAGCAGGATGGATTCTGATTGGCTCTCACTGTATAAGTTATGACATCACAAACTAATTATAATGACTTTAACGACTTAAATGTGTTTGAGATAGCATTAAGTTTATTCATAAATAGTGTGTAAATTTAGTTTAAAAGTTGTTCTGAATCTTCATCATTCCTTCTGATGTTCATTTGCTGCTGTAAAGAGGAAGAGATGATCGCACACACACACACACACACACACACATGATGATGTTCATCTCCCAGTGTCCTCCGCTCATCCGTCTGTTCTCTCCTTCCCAGAATGCCGAGGACCGGGAGCGTGTGCGTGTGGCGGGGGGGAAAGTGTGTCTCCCCCGAGATCTGGCCAAGATGGTTCGGCCCGACGCTGACGATGGAGACGACGGCTTCAGTGTGATCAGAGCCTTCCAACGTCTGCGCTCCGGCACACACACCCGAGCAGAGCCGTGCAGGGTCATGTGACTCTCAGAAACACACACACACACACCAGCCCAAGCAGAGTCATGTGACTGTCAGAAACACACACACACACACACTGTGTACCTTCTAAACGTACACATCTATCTTTTATAAGTATTTAAGAATCTTTAATGATTTTCTATAATGAAGTTTCGATAGTCCATATTACACTAAAGTCATGTATTGTTTGTGTAATTGATTTAATATCTTTTTAATAAATTTTTTGTACTTTATCTCAATGAATCTGTTCAACAAATACTTTTTTTATATTTTATTTTCATTATTTTTAATTGATTATTTTAATCGTAGTGCTTACAGACGCGTTTGATTTAAAGCGTTATAGAAGTCAAAAAGTTGACATTGACGTACTTAGCCATAATTTTGACTGTCGTATGAGAAAAAGTCATGATTATGAGATTCAAAAATTAAATGAGTACTATGTCATCATTTTGACTGTCTCACAATAACTAACCATTTATGTCATAATTCTGATTTCCAAAAGCGTGACGTCAGCCGTGTGCTTCCGAGCGTCTCGTGTTTCTCCATCATAATCATCATCTGACTCCAGCAATATTGCATATGAGTAAACATGATATAAATATGCAGATGTGACGTGTGCTTTCAGGCTGGTGATCATTGAAAATGACCCTGTTGTAGCCAATCAAATGCAGAATGAGGAGTTATTTATGAGCAATTTAGTACTTTTGGTTGCTGTAGCGCCACCTATGGGCCAATCGGTTCTCATCTGGCGGAGTTTCAAGTCTCTAGGCCGTACGGTTTGGGCTGCACGATGCGTTTTAGGGGATTTGTTTTATCTCCTAGGTTTCAGCACTAATGAACACCTAATGACATTTTGACTCGTGTGAATTATGACACTCATATTTATGACTATGAGATTCAAAAGTTTAAATTATGACTTTCTGTCAGAGTTATGACTTAGTATGTCATAATTTTCATGTGATTGATATAGTGATAGTCAACTTTTTATGTCATAATTATGATTTCCAAAAGCATGATGGCAGAACTGTGCTCCCGAGCCGCAGGTGTCCAGATGAGAGTGTGTTAATCCTGTGTTCTGGATCATTAATATCCGGCGTCTGCAGTGATATTGCAGACACACACACACACACACACACACACACACCGTAGGAGTGGTCGAGATGTTCTCCTGTTTATGGAATATGAGCTCTCTCTCTCTCTCTCTCTCTCTCTCTCCCTCTCTCTCTCTCTCTGAGCTCGACCACTGATGTTGTTCTTCTCTTGAACTTTGACCTGATGTGGCAGTAACTCATGAGTGGTGTCGAGGACACACACACGCTGAAGTGTGTGTTAAAGGGATGAGGAGTGCAGTGTGATCCAGCAGAGAGAGAGCGAGATCAGCATGCGGGGCGTGCGGGGCTTCTGGGAGATTCCTCACACCGGGAGCAACGGATGGATCAACCTGATGCGCTTCTGGAGGGACGGACGGTTCAGCGTCCTGCACAAGCACATGGAGGACAGCTTCACACGCCTCGGCCCCATTTACAGGTACACACACACACACACATTTACAGGTATAGCATCACACATGCTCTATATTGAGTGATAAGGCCATCTAGAGTTATGAAATTTCATGTTATATTATTATTATTTTGTCCTCAGCAGGAGGTCGGCACACACTCCATGGAAGAGAATTAAAAGATTTAGGCATGAAAATCAAGAGTTATTTGAATTAAAGCTGATAGAATGTAAGGAATGTGCTGAGATTACTATTTATTTGTTGATCAAATCTAGTCATTTAAAACTAAATAAAATAAAAAAATCTCCCAAAAAAAAATTTATTAAAAAATATTATCTAAATTAAATAAATTAGCCTAAGCTTTCTGGACGACAAAGAAAATGCTGTATAATTTTAGTTCTTCGGGTCTTTTTTGCCCGCGAGGGACAGATGAGGGTTGATAGATGAGTGGAAGCATCAACTAACAATGAGCTATTTATTAATCATTAATGTGTTAATTAAAATGATTATGTTAATTCACAGTGCATCAACTAATGTCAACAGATATTAACTAATATTAACACTTCACTGTAAGTAACAATGAGCAATACTGAAGCATCTTTAACATCAACTGTGCATGTTCATTACCTAACGATGTTTTGATTTTAATCATGTAGAAATATTTCTCATTTATCTTTATGAAACCTCACTGTAACGTGTTACTAACTTTTAAATGTTAAATCCTAAAACTATTTATTTCTAGGTTTCAAACTCAGTTGAAAATGTTTGCTTTTGTTTTTCTGGACTTTTATAATTTCATAGAATGTTAATATTTCCAATCACTTAAACCTTTGCACAAACATGTCTGAATTATTATTATATCATATAAGATTGTGTAATATTAGACTAGTCACTTTAATAAGCTGCTTTGTTCATGCCACAGTGCAGATCTTTATTTTTATCTTAAGATTTTGGAATTTTAAAAATAAATTCGGTCAATTACTAGTTGCTTATCATCATGCATATAACTAGGGTGTTGGCTGTTTATTAGTACTTATAAAGCACATATTAATGCCTTATTCAGCATGATCATATTCTACACCCCTTAATCCCACCCAATACCTAAACTAAACATCTTAATAGGCAATAATTAGGAGTTTACTGAGGTTAATAGTGAGAGTTGGGCCCTAATCTAACGTGTGAGGCAGATTTGAGAAAGCTGAACTCGGGTCCAGGACTGCAGGAGTCCGTCCGTCCGTCCGTCCGCTCCTCTGGAACCGCAGATCCGACTGAAGCCCGACTGGAGAGGCTCGTGCTGCTGATATCTGTCCAGACGGGACTGTAGTGAGCCCATCACCTCTCCTATAGGAGCTCAGACGAGAAGGGAAGGGTGGAAATGGGTCTAAAGTCGCTGTATTGTGTGGTTGAGGAACTGAGGTGACCGCAGTGATGAGGGATCTACTAATCAGGTGGTTAACGGGTATAATGAGAGAAGCAGGAATGTTAGATTAAGTTAGATGTGATAATCGTCCGTCCACTATAGCAGATGTGTCCGTGAGTGTAAAGTGGAGGAGGAGATGTCTGCAGGAGTGGGAGATGGTGATGTCCATTTTATTCACAAAAAATACACTTTCCAGACTTCATTTCCAAAATGTTCATTCAGATTTTTATTCTCAAAATGAATAAAAATAGATACATTTTTAACGCTTAATTTATAGTACATGACAAAACCATAGAATTCCAGTAGTTTGTAACAATCAGTAATTATCTTGTTTTTATAATCATTTGAAGCCAGAATCATCGGCTGGCCCAGTGAGTCCAGACTGACTCTCTCTCTCTCTCTCTCTCTCTCTCTCTCTCTCTCAGGGAGAATCTGGGCTCTCAGAGCAGTGTGAACATCATGCTGCCGACGGACACCGGCGAGCTCTTCCGCTCCGAGGGCCTCCACCCGAGACGCATGACCCTGCAGCCGTGGGCCACACACCGGGAGACTCGCCGGCACAGCAAGGGCGTCTTTCTCAAGTGAGTGAGAGAGTGAGTGAGTGAGTGAGTGAGCGAGTGAGTGAGTGAGAGAGCGAGTGAGTGAGTGAGCGAGTGAGTCAGTGAGTGAGTGAGTGAGTGAGCGAGTGAGTGAGCGAGCAAGTGAGTGAGAGAGTGAGTGAGGGAGTGAGTGAGTGAGTGAGCGAGTGAGTGAGCGAGCAAGTGAGTGAGCGAGCGAGTGAGTGAGTGAGCGAGTGAGTGAGTGAGCGAGCAAGTGAGTGAGTGAGTGAGCGAGTGAGTCAGTGAGTGAGTGAGTGAGTGAGTGATTGTGAGCGAGTGAGTGATTGTGAGCGAGTGAGTGAGTGAGTGAGCGAGCGAGTGAGTGAGTGATTGTGAGTGAGCGAGCAAGTGAGTGGTTGAGTGAGTGAGCGAGTGAGTGAGTAATTGTGAGCGAGTGAGTGAGTGATTGTGAGCGAGCGAGTGAGTGAGTGAGCGAGTGAGTGAGCGAGTGAGTGAGTGATTGTGAGCGAGTGAGTGAGTGAGCGAGCGAGCGAGCGAGTGAGTGAGTGAGTGAGTGAGTGAGTGAGTGAGCGAGTGAGTGAGCGAGCGAGTGAGTGGTTGAGTGAGTGAGCGAGTGAGTGAGTGATTGTGACCGAGTGAGTGAGTGAGCGAGCGAGTGAGTGAGTGAGCGAGTAAGTGAGCGAGCGAGTGAGTGAGTGAGTGGTTGAGTGAGTGAGCGAGTGAGTGAGTGATTGTGAGCGAGTGAGTGAGTGAGTGAGTGAGCGAGCGAGTGAGTGTTTGAGCGAGCGAGTGAGTGAGTGAGTGAGTGATTGTAAGCGAGCGAGTGAGTGAGTGAGTGAGTAAGAGTGAGAGAGGCTCTAAAGTAAGTGTGTGTGTAGGAACGGGACGGAGTGGCGGTCAGACAGGCTGCTGTTGAATAAGGAGGTGATGGTCTCTTCTGCTGTTCGCCGGTTTCTCCCTCTGCTGGACGACGTGGCTCAGGATTTCTGCCGATCCCTGCGCCGGCGGGTGGAGGTGGGGGCGGTGGGGGAGACGGGTCAGCACAGGATGACTCTTGACCCCAGTCCTGACCTCTTCCGCTTTGCCCTGGAAGGTCAGAGTTCCTGTTGGGTTTAAATCTTGAATAAATTGTTGTAATATATTGTGCTTTGTTTTCATTTATTATCAAAGAATCTCAAAATCGTTATGAATCGCTTGTATAAAATACATGTAAATTTTGGTGAGAACGCTTGTTTGGATATTGAGATGTGGGCGTGGCTCTCAAAGGTGGAGGTGGATCTGAATGTGAGCTTGCAGTGGATTGTGAGGAAAGGGGCGGGGCTTAAGTAGACTAAATAATTTTAATAATTGATTGGAGAAAACCAAGTTATATTGAGACAAGTCAAGTCCTGACATTCTGATGAAAAATTACCTGTTAAAAATAACTATTGCTCACAGTAAGATCATGAAATATTTTTTGATTTGGCTCGTGTCTGTCTCCAGCGAGCTGCCATGTTCTGTACGGCGAGCGCATCGGCCTGTTCTCGTCCTCTCCGTCTGAGGAGTCCGAGCGCTTCATCTGGGCCGTGGAGCGAATGCTGGCCACGACTCCGCCGCTGCTGTACCTGCCCCCCCGCCTGCTGCTGCGCCTGCGCGCCCCCCTGTGGACGCAACACGCCACTGCATGGGACCACATCTTCACTCACGGTGCGTCCAGCATGTGGTCTGTTGTGTGCAGTGTTGGGGAAAGTTACTTTTAAAAGGAATGCAATTACAATTTTGCATTTCTCCCAAAAAAAGTAACTAATTGCGTTACTTTTTCACACCTGGGCTAGGCTTGCTTGTTTGTTTTGATATAAGAACAAAAAAGTTATATTTGTGTTCACACCCAAAGTGAAATGAATAATCCTCAGGCTGAAGAAAGTGCATATTTATGCCTGGACAGTAAAGGTAGAGTAGAGATAGAGTAGAGTACTGTAGTGTGAGAGTACAGTAGAGGGCGCCACTCAAACAAACCTTTCAGCTGCTGATATTCTGGATTAAAGGACAATAGGACACAGGAGAAGGAAGTTCATCACTCTTAATTCTAAATCTAATATAAAGTCATTGTAAAGTGATGAGTTTGAAGGTTTGTGTATGCCTAATGAAGGTCATGAGACTGAAACGTTGCTAATAAAAAATTAGCAAAAATTAAATTGATTAATTAAATGCAAGTTCTGATAGTGTGCACCAGTGCACGAGTTAATGGTTTGTAGATTATTAATAAATGTGAAAAAGTAACTTAGATATTTTGTTGTAAATTGAAAACGTAATGCATTACTTTACTAGTTACTTGAAAAAGGGGTCTGATTCCGCAACTCAAGTTACTTGTAATAGTTACCTTGTAATAGTTACCCCCAACACTGGTTGTGTGCCTGTGGTTATGTGTGTGTGTGTGTTTGCAGCAGAGGCACGCATCCAGCGGGGGTATCAGCGTCTGCAGACGGGGGCGTCCGGAGCCTCCGAGGGGCGTTTTCAGGGCGTGCTGGGTCAGCTGATAGACGCGGGCCAGTTATCATTAGAGCTGATCAGAGCCAACATCACCGAACTGATGGCCGGCGGAGTCGATACGGTACAAACTCACATGCAGCGACCAACAAACTGACAACAACTTAAAGTGATAGTTCACACTAAAGCATCATAGGTCAGTTCTGTTAATGGCAAACTCTAGATGGCAAATAATTAATACGCACTGCTCCAGCCAACCAATCAGAGCACAGTGTGCTTTTCAGAAGGAGGGGCTTCATAGAGACAGGAAGTAAACAGAGCGTTACTGACAGACTGGGAAGAGAGGAGCCGCAACAATGGAGAATTAATGTGTTTTATGAACATTCGATCACTCAGACCGCCGTCCCGCTGCAGTTTGCTCTCTTCGAGTTGGCGCGCAACCCTGATGTGCAGGAGCGTGTGCGGGCGCAAGTGCTGTTGTCATGGCAACAGGCATCAGGAAACCCCCAGAAGGCCCTGCAGGGGGCGCCACTGCTGAAAGGAACCGTGAAGGAGACCCTGAGGTGAGAGAGAGGCCGGATCATCAAGAAATATTATCAGAAAGACAAGTAAGCTTAACAATTTGACAGCAGCTTCACAGCAATAAACAGGAACATATCAGAATCAATGATGAAACTTTATCAAATACACAGATTTGTGAGACACCAATGTGTCCCTGAGCCAGACACTTAACCCCTCGTTGCTCCAGAGGCGTGCGACCTCTGACATATATAGCAATTGTAAGTGGCTTTGGATGAAAGCGTCAGCTAAATGAATAAATGTAAGTGTAACTGTAGAGTCAGGAGTGAAGCAGCTTTACAGAAGAAGAGAGAGTCATCATCACTCAGATCCAGCTCTGTTCTCATCCGATCCGTGGCCATATGATTCCAGACGCTGAGAGTGTGTTTGTGTGTTTCAGGCTGTATCCCGTGGGAATCACCGTCCAGAGGTATCCAGTTCAAGACATTGTCCTCCAGAACTACCATGTGCCGGCAGGGGTGAGACAAACACACACACACACACACACACACACACACATCTGACCGAATTAAGAAACATTTTCACATTATTAGCCTTTGTGCTGTTGAAATCCTAAAGCAAAACTGGTGTTTCCCAGTGTTGTAAATTGCTTGTAAACCTCCAGTAATGACCAAATATTGGATTCCATCTTTTTGTCAACTTGTTTTCCTTCAGTTTTGGCCTCATTGATGTTTTTTGTAACACTGAGGTGATGTGAGCGGTGTTTCAGACGCTGGTGCAGGTGTGCCTGTATCCTCTGGGCCGGAGTCGCGAGGTGTTCAAGAGTCCGGAGCGCTTCGAGCCGGGCCGCTGGGCCGGAGCTGAGCCGGCGTCGGGAGGAGGCTTCCGCTCGCTGGCGTTCGGCTTCGGCTCCAGACAGTGTGTGGGTCGCAGGATCGCGGAGAACGAGATGCAGCTGCTGTTACTGCACGTGAGTCACTGCTGGAGAACACAGGAGCCAGGATCGAGTCTTACACACACTGACAACCCTCTGCATGCTCTTCAGATTACATTCAACCTTATCGCCGTTCCCATTGAAACAGATGCCTTTATATATATATATAATATTAAACTAAGATTATTTGATTGGATTATAATATCATTATAGGATAAGATTAAATATGAGATGATGCGTTTTACAAGAAAATACTACTTCAGTCTTTCTACTAATTCAATGTGTTTCTGTGTGTGTGTTTGTAGATTCTGAGGAACTTCAGACTGACTGTTTCATCCACAGAAGATCTGAAAACCAAATACACACTCATTCTGCAGCCCGAGTCTCCACCCAGAATCACCTTCACCACTCTCTCACATTAACCATCATCCATCCATCCATCCATCCATCCATCCATCATCCATCCATCCACCATCCATCCATCCACCATCCATCCATCCACCATCCATCCATCCATCCATCCATCCATCCATCCATCCATCATCCATCCATCCACCATCCATCCATCCACCATCCATCCATCCATCCATCCACCCATCCATCCATCCATCCATCCATCCATCCACCATCCATCCATCCACCCATCCATCCATCCATCCATCCATCCACCATCCATCCATCTATCCATCCATCCACCATCCGTCCATCCATCATCCATCCATCCACCATCCATCCATCCACCATCCATCCACCATCCATCCATCCATCCATCACCATCCATCCATCCATCCATCCATCCATCCATCCACCATCCATCATCCATCCGTCCATCCATCCATCCATCATCCATCATCCATCCATCCATCCATCCATCCATCCATCATCCATCCATCCATCCATCCATCATCCATCCATCCACCATCCATCCACCATCCATCCATCCATCCACCATCCATCCATCCATCCATCATCCATCCATCCACCATCCATCATCCATCCGTCCATCCATCCATCCATCATCCATCCATCCATCATCCATCCATCCATCCATCATCCATCCACCCATCCATCCATCCATCCCTCCATCCATCATCCATCCATCCCTCCATCCATCCCTCCACCCATCCTCCATCCATCTTCCATCCATCCATCATCTATCCATCCATCCATCCACCCACCCATTATCCATCCATCCTCCATCCATCCATCCATCCATCCATTATCCATCCATCCATCCCTCCATCCATCCATCCATCCATCCCTCCATCCATCCATCCATCCATCTCCCCACCCACCCATCCATCATCCATCCATCCATCCCATCCTCCATAAAATTTACTTCAGGATATTAAATAATGTACTTTTTAAAATATCCTTTCAGTGCATTGTTACGGTGATCATTCTGAGCATACAGTTAAAAAATTACACAAGACTTCCCCTTTTATAGTATTTTTCTGAAATATGTTTAAAAAAATATATACTTAAAGTGTGTTAAGTTTTATTGTGAAGATATGTAAGAGCATAATTTTAATACAGATAAAAATTCAATGCACTATTGGAAAAGGAAATGTATTTGTAATGCAATAAAGTATTTTCTGATCACTACTTTGTTTCAGTGTGAAACATTTACATTTATTCCTTTGCCTGACGCTTTTATCCGTGGGAACCGAAGCCTCGGTCTCGAGGAGATCTGAGCATTTAATACGAGTGTTTGTTCTGGATCATATGGAGAATCACTACATGATGTCAAGATTCTTCTGATTCCACTAAATGAACACGTTCAGAAGAGCGAGCGCAGGTGTGTGTGTGTGTGTGAGTCCGTCCTTCAGTGTTCAGATGAATCGACCTTTGACCTTGACTCGTGTGTGGTCTCCGCCAGTCTGAGTCCTGTAGGTGGCGCTGCTGGAGATCAGTGTGTCTTCTTCAGATGTCTTGAGACTCCTTCAACACGAGACTCGACGCTCAGGTAGGAGATCATCTGTCATATCTTATATCCACATCACATCTTCCTGTCGCCGTGTTTATGTCGATGTCCTGAAGAGTCTGAACACCTGGGAAAACCTCTTACAGAATTGTTCGTGGTCAAAGTTCAGCTCTTTGTTTCAGTGTGATCTGAAGTGATTCAGCCATAACAATAGAGCCGATGCTCCTCCAGATCTCAGTCTGATATAATTCAGTCTTTTTTAGCAGATCTTTTAAAGTAAAACCTCTTTATTGTCTGTTTTTCGTGAGCTTGTTTTCCAGTGTTTCTGCTCAAAGGTCTGTTTGTCCACTAGCTACTGATTTACTGCCGGCTTCAGTCACTGCAAACACTGGGACTTTATTACTGTTGCTCTGAACTGAGATAAAGGCTTTCAGAGAACAGCATATTGTGAGATGCTCAGAGGTCAAATGTCACAGGTCAAAATCAACTCACTCTAGTGATTCAAGCTTTGGCCATTTAAATATGAGCTTTTTTAAAACTTCTACTTGAACTTGAAACTTGCTGATTCCTGTTCTTAAAGGATTTCAGTCAGGTTTGCCACAGATGTGATTTACTGTCAGTCAGAAACAGGAGGACGTTTTCATTCAAAAGAGCGTTCTCCTCTATAGTGCTTTATACAGTTCTGTTTCCAAGCCGATTCACTGTGTAAATAACAGAATGAACGGTAAAAAATGGTGTTTTAACGAGTAAGCATAAAAACACTGTGAAAAATGATGTTCTAAATCAGATATTTTCCAGCACAAACATCTAAACACTCTTAAATCAAGATACATTTGCATAAGAATTAATTCATTTCACTTTTGTTCATTTACATTTAATTTATTCATTTGCATTGAAAATATATTTTTAGACATTTTTTGTAAAATGTATAAAAATTAAATGAGCTTAAAAGAAGAAAAAATGTCTGCCAATGGAGTCATCAATCTTGGTTTTCTTTCGAAATTAAATGTATTTTTCTGACCCCATTGGTAGAATATTTCACTACAAAACATGCATTTTTAACGTGAATAACTGTTATTAATTAAAATATATGTACATTTATACTAGTTAATTTTATTGTCATATAAAAAAATTGAGATACAAGTTAAAAAAGTATAACTAAAGTATCAGTGTCCCATGTCCTTGCTGCTCAAGAAACATTTATGAGTATTATCAGTGTTGAAAACTTTATTTGAAATTAAAGTTAACTGAACTAAAATAAAATATTAGAATGTTTAAGCTTATTTTACTCCAGCAACATTTCTCACTTTCATTCAGTTAAATTTGAAGTACCTAAAATAATTCAAACTAAATAAACTAAAACTAATAAATAAAAATGAATAAAAACTATATTGAAGTAGACATTAAAGTCCCCCTGTGGTGAAAATTTTGTGGGTAAAAAAGGTTTTAAATAAAATTAATAATTTTATTTGTCAAGGACACATTCATTATCCTCAAGAGTCCTGAAAATAAAAATGTATGGCAGTGTTGCGAAGTTCATCAGTTCTGAAGCTCAGTTCCAGCAGCTCTACAGAAGACGCTCATGATTCAGTTCTGTTTTCATCTGATGATACGGTTTATGGATTACAGATTATTTATGATTTATGATCGGCGGAGGACGGTTCGGTGAAGCACGGATGTTTGTCTTTGGATATCTTTAGTAAGGACAAAGTCTGGATGGTCATTTTTAGAATCATGTGTGCAAACACACGCTGACCTGAACACTTGAGCAGAGGGAGGAGAGACCCACGGATGAATAAAGCACGTGTGTGTGAGAGAGAGAGAGTGTGCAGTGGATCAGAGCTGGTTACGATGGGTGGTGAGTAAACTCTCTTACTCCTCTTACTTTCATGCAAGAAAATAATGCAGGCAAATCTGTTAATAAAACACCTTAACATACGGCAAACATTATGTTACAAGGCATCGCATGTCATTTTGATTCTAAACTTATTTAGATATTCCTGCAGGGAGTTAAAGAGAGTGTGTGTGTGTGTGTGTGTTTGCAGTGAACTCCTTTTTTATCCATGTGACTGGACTGCACTGACTCTGTCCATTCATCCTCCCAGTGTCTCTCTCTCTCTCTCTCTCTGTCTGTAATGTGACCTTGCTGATGTTCTTCAGTCTTTCTCTCAGCAGATGTCAGACGTGTTTCTCTCTTTAGTTCTTTCTCTCCTCTCTGTATTCTGTTGTTTTCTTCTTTTTACTTGCTCGTCCTTGACAAACACTCGCCTGTCTGTTCGTCACGTAACATTACCAGCATCTACGTCCAGTACAGTCATTAAGAGAAATCACAGATTGCATGAATAGAGTGTGAATATTCAGTGCTATTGTTGATCTGACGGCACTGATCAGATGAGAACAGAGCTGGATCTGAGTAATGACTCTCTCTTCTTCTGTAGAGCTGCTTCACTCCTGACTCTAATATTTGATGAAGTTTCATCAGTGATTCTGATATTCTCCTGTTTATTAAAGTAAAGCTGCTCTGAAACGATCTGTACTCTATTACACACTGACTAAAGCTGACTCGACTAATCTGTGTCCTGAAACAAGAGGAAATCATTGAGATGACCATCAATTAAAGTCACAGATATTGGTATTCCAGAGAGATTTCTCAGTCGTGGTCACGAAGTCAATATTTTGAAAGTATTTGTCTTTCTTTTAATTGCCAATTTGCTGGTTCTATTAAGGCCCGAATAACACTGGAGTTTGGCTTGAAGGTCAAATGCATTTTTAAATTGTTAACCTAATTATACTTGTTTATCAATCTCAATATAAGGGTTGTGGTTGGAGTCAGACTTCGCTTGAGTTTCACTTAAGCGTGATTATGTTTAATTGACTCGTGATGCCAGAATTCAACAGCTCTTGTTTGTATTTCAATGTTTAAGTCCTCCTGTGTTCAATCATTTTATCACTTAAAACTCATCTTTGATCACCAAAATTACATATTTAAACGTTTTTCCTGGAAAAAAGTCTTCATGTCTTAAAATATCTTTAATGTAACTCGACACCATTGCCTCATTTAGTATGCATGGTGCTATGAATATGCAAATGAGCCCCGCCTCCCCTCACTCTGAGATCTACTGGTTGACGATCACACGTTGATCTGATTGGTTACAAGGTGGTTTGTGACGTCAGAAACACCAGCGATTTCAATCAGCAATGCTCTCGACTTAGGAATTAACACATGGTTTGTCTTCAAGTGTATTAAAAACACCAGACACACTGTATAAACAACATAAAAAGCTGGATTTTCAACACGGGGGACTTTAATAACATCGAAGAGAAGCAGACGTTGTGCCATAGTGTTACATAAGGCTTTTTTAGTCCAAAAATCACAAACATTCACCATGGATTTAATGTAGTAAACTGAACTGTAACCATGGTATTGTGGCAGAAATAGTGGAATATTTGGTCTAATATATCTGGTCTAAATACCGTAATATGTAGAATACGCACAACGAGGGGTTTAAGCCCAGTCCAGCCCTGAGTCTGTGAGAGAGAGAGACAGCAGAACCTCTGACCGTCTCTCTCTCTCTCTCTCTCTCTCTCTCCCAGCTCGGATCAGACGTTACTCTGAAGTCATGGCTCTGCCGGACTCCTTCATCCAGAAGCAGCAGCTGGATGCCTCGATGGCCGACACATTCCTGGAGCATCTGTGTCTGCTGGACATCGACCAGGAGCCGATCACGGCGCGCAACACCAGCATCATCTGCACCATCGGTCAGCGGCACAATTGAGATTTTACATATTTTAAATGTACAGATACACTATATTGCCTAAAGTTTTGGGATGTCTGGCTTCACATGCACATGACTTTAATGACATCCCATTCCTGATCCGTAGGGTTTAATATGGAGTTCTGGGAAGCGGCTGAAGAGCTCTTGATGGCACGATTTTCTTCTAGAAACAAACTTGGATGATTTTCATGTTATTACTGTGAAGCTGCTTCGAGCGAGTGTGTGTTTGTGTGTGTGTGTGTGTGTGTCGAGCGTCTGCATGCCTCTTATATCGCCATGGAAGTGACTGGAACTCCTGAATCCAGTGAATGTCCCAATACCTTTGGCAATATAGTGTATATATATAATAAAAAGGCAGTACTTTCCCAGTGAAAGTGTCTTCAGATGCTCATCTTCTATTCCTTCTGTCTGTGCATCTGTCTGTCTGTCATGTGACTGTTTTAGGCCCCGCCTCCCGCTCCGTCACCAAACTCCAGGAGATGGTGAAGGCTGGAATGAACATCGCCAGACTCAACTTCTCTCACGGCTCTCATGAGGTCAGTGTGTGTGTGTGTGTGTGTGTGTGTGTTTATGACACATGATCAGCATCTCACACGTGTCTCTCTCAGTACCACAGAGAGACGATCCGTAACATCCGTGACGCCGTGGAGACGCTGACCTCTGACCCGCTGTACTACAGGCCCGTCGCCATCGCTCTCGACACTAAAGGACCGGAGATTCGAACCGGCCTGGTTAAAGGGGTACGATTTACTTTCTGAAGGAGTGTGTGTGTGTGTGTGTGTGTGTGTGATGGGCAGGTTTAGGGGTCAGATTAGTGTGTGTTCTGATGCTGTGTGTGTGTGTGTGTGTCAGAGTGCGGATGCTGAGGTGACGCTGCAGCGTGGTGCGTCGGTCCGGGTCGTGACAGCAGAGGCGGAGTGTGATAAGACGGACGGGTCTGTAATCTGGTTGGATTATCCCAGCCTGACTCGCGTGATCACGAAGGGAAGCAGAATATTCATTGATGACGGGCTCCTCGCTCTCAAAGTCCTGGAGATCGGTAACAAACACCAGCTCATATTTACACACAGTGAGCTTTAAGAAGAAGCTTTTCATGAAGCATTTCTCCTCTCGTGGACTGTCAGGTGACACGTGGGTGGAGACTCGAGTGGAGAACGGGGGGATTCTGGGTAGTCGTAAAGGAGTGAACCTGCCGGGGGCGGAGCTAGTGGACCTGCCCGCGGTGAGCGAGCGCGACCGGTCCGACCTGCAGTTCGGCGTGGAGCAGGACGTGGACATCGTCTTCGCCTCCTTCATCCGCTCGGCCGAGGACGTGAGGGCCGTGAGGGCGGCGCTGGGAGAACGAGGACGAGACATCAAAGTCATCAGCAAAGTGGAGAGCAGACAGGGCGTTCAGAAGTGAGACACACACACACAAGTCAAGTCACCTATTTATCAGGCGCTTTTCACAATACAGAGTGTTTCAAAGCAGCTTTACAGAGATAACAGGAAAATAATGCTGTTTCTGCTAATATAACTGGAGAAGAGCGTGATGTCATCGTCCAGCTCAGTTCAGTTCTCATATAATGCTGTCAGTGCAGGAGATCAATAATATTGCTGGATATTAAATGTCTCCAACTGAGCAGCCCAAAGCAAAGGCCACAGTGGAGGAACCCAAACTCAGAATGGAGAAACCAGACTCAGTCGCTCAGTTCTCCCACAGTGTGTGATCGTGATTCAGGAGCGTCAGAGGTCAGAGGTCAGATTGGATCAGAACATTCAGAATATTGTCCAGTTCTGGTAAGAACTCGAGCGGCTGGAGTTTGTTTATTAGGCGCGCAGGGCAAACACCCAGAAGAGCATTACAGTCATCTAGCCTTGAGCTCATGAATGCATGAATGCGTATATCTTTAAGATGGAAGAATGCGGTTTTACAGATGATAGGCAGGTGACTTTCAAATGAAAGATTGGTATCATGAGCACACACACACACACACACATTCATCTCCTCATCTCGCACTGCAGTTTCGAGGAGATCCTGAAGGAGAGCGACGGGGTCATGGTGGCCCGCGGTGACCTGGGCATCGAGATCCCGGCCGAGAAAGTCTTCATCGCGCAGAAGATGATGATCGGACGCTGCAATTATGCAGGGAAACCGGTGATCTGCGCCACACAGGTGCGTCTCTCGGAACGACCCAACAATTCATCCAATCAGACGCTCATATATCCAGAGCACTGATCATATCACTGGTACATGTGTCTAGAGGACAAACAGAACTCTGAGAGAGTGTGTGTGTGTGTGTGTGTGTGTGTGTGTGTGTGTGTGTGTGTGTGTGTGTGTGTGTGTGTGTGTGTGTGTGTGTGTGTGTTTGTTTGTTTGTTTGTTTTCAGATGCTGGAGAGTATGGTGCAGCACGCGCGACCCACCCGCGCAGAGAGCAGTGACGTGGCTAATGCGGTTCTGGACGGGGCCGACTGCGTCATGCTCTCTGGAGAAACGGCCAAAGGAAACTTCCCTGTCGAATCTGTTGCCATGATGCACTCGGTGGGTGACCTCTAACTTCTGACCTCTGACCCTGCACTGGATGCCACTTTAACTCCATGTCTCACGGTCTGCCTGTGTGTGTGTCTCAGATCTGCCGCGAGGCCGAGGCGGCCATCTTTCACCAGCAGTTGTTTGAAGAGCTGCGCCGTTTGACTCCTCTGACCTCCGACCCCACAGAGGTCACGGCCATCGGGGCCGTGGAGTCGTCCTTCAAATGCTGTGCAGGGGCCATCATCATCCTCACCACCTCTGGCAGGTACACACACACACACACACACACACACACAGAGGAGGGTTTGATATATCTCAGATTTGTCAGTCCTACTTTTATCTTGCAGATGTTCTTCGAAATGATTAGGTGTCATAAATCGGTTTACTTGTATTACACACACTCATATTTGACTCAATTATAGCCAATCAGACGCAATGTCTCCTGTTGGTGTCTGTTGTGCAGGTCGGCTCATCTATTATCTCGATATCGTCCTCGGTGTCCGATCATCGCTGTGACGCGTAACGTTCAGGTCGCCCGTCAATCACAGCTGCTGCGCGGAGTTTTCCCCGCCCTCTTCCAGGCTCCGCCCACTGAGGTCTGGGCCGATGATGTGGACAGCCGTGTGGCGTTTGCCATGGACATCGGTGAGTGTGTGAGTGAGTGAGTGTGTGTGTGTGTGTGTGTGTGTGTGTTTGTGTTAACGTGTGTCTGTCTGCAGGGATAGCGCGGGGTTTCTTCAGGACGGGTGATATGGTGATCGTTGTCACCGGTTGGAGTCCCGGTTCAGGACACACTAACATCATGAGGGCGGTCACTGTGCCCTGACCCCTGACCCCTGATTCGCCAGAGTCTGTGATTGACAGGCTCATGTTGAGGAACCCTGATTTCTGCTTGTGCTGCACAACAACATATGTGTATCATTTCTATATCAATAAACTGAAATGAGTCATATGTGCTGTCTTTATTTTCCTGTGATGAAAACTGCTAATTGCCTTCACAGTGTGTGTGTGTGAGTGTGTGTCAGTGTGTCCTCATGCCAAGTGTGGCGTGTGTGTGTGAGCGACGCTTCATGTTGTTTCTCTGTTGACAGATGTAAATCCCGTTTACTGTGCATCTGCAAACATCAATATCTACATCTGCCATATCATAGACCGCACTGTTGTGTCGTTTACGTGTGACGTCATGCGGTAAAGTGGGAGGAGTCAGAGCTTCCATAGAAGCTTTTACAAATGTATTTCTGACGTCACACTGAGACTTTCCCCCCCAAAAATCAGATTTGAATGGTTTCCTTGAATCCTTGATTATTTATTAAGAGTGCACTCATTTATTGATCGGGAAATGAGCCTGTGTTTGTGTATCTGGCTCTCGTTATGATTATGATTATGAATGTCTTAATTGGCTTCATCTGTTCAGTGTCACAGAAACAGACAGCATCTGTCTCTCTCCTCCCATTCCTGTGTCGTCATGGTGACGTGCCCGCGCCGCGCGCTCATACCTGAGTGTGTGGACTGGGTGACAGGGATGATGATGATGATGCTGATGCTGCCATGGCAACAGACCTTCACGCGCTCGCACATTGATTTCATATTTATTTGACACCGCGTTCGTCCTTCCCGTCACGAGGGATCCGGAATCTGACGTGATCGAGAGAAGCTCAACAAGTGCGAGCGATGAATGCGAGCCGCGACGCGCCCTGGAGAAACGACGGACAAGCGTGCGTTTAAAGGACGCGGAGGAATAAGGCGCGTCTGCCATTCGTTTCTCATCTGTTGCTCATCAGTCTGATGATGATGATGATGATGATGATGAGCCTTCACACGTGTGCTGACTGACGTGTGTGTGTGATTGACCGATGAATGTCTTGTATCTGTGCCGCTCCTTCACATTCGTTCTTATATAAGCGCGTCTGTTAAACGCGCAGGGCGCGAGGCATCACCGGATCACGGAATGTTGGCCGGTGTCGGAGCGCGTCGGTGCGTTTGGGCCTCAAGGACACGCGGGACGAGAAATGAGGAGGAATGACGGACCGCGCGTCAAGGGCGAACGGAGCGTCACCGACGCGCGTTTATTCAAGGGCGTTGGAACACGATGAGGAGCCGGCGGAGGAAGCGCGTGGAAGAATCCGTCGTTTTACCGACACTGAGGTCAAACTGACCGTGAGCTCGTTATTCAGACCTGCGTTTGTCTGACAGAAGAGGAACAACAGGTCACTCGTGTGTGTGTGTGTGTGTGTGTGTGTGAGGGAGTGAGTGAGTGAGTGTGTGTGAGCGCGCGCGCGTGTGTGTGTGTGAGCGTGTGTGAGCGCGCTCTCTCTGCTCTTTGGCACTGGCATGGATGGTGGCACAGCGGGCACGGACCCTCGAGCCGCCCGGCCCGGAGACTCTAAGCGGCGCAGTAAGAGCAGCCTCCCGTCTCCCGGTTACCGGCTCTCACAGGCGTCTCTGGAGGGCGATCGCCGGCTCTCCATCATGAGCTCCACGCGGGACAACGGCCCGTTCCGCCCGGGCACCCCGACCACTCCTCTCCCGCACACCGTGACGCGCTCCGTTGGTTTCGCCGCGTCCCGAGCCGTTCTGGCGTCCTCCTCTTCCTCCACCGGCACCGGGACGGTCGTGGTGGCCGCCGCTGGGCCCGAGACCGGCACCGGCAGCCCGGAGGGCCCGTGTCTGGACGGCGAGGACTACAGCTACTCGAACCAGTCCACGTTCATCCAGAGGCAGTTCGGCGCGATGCTGCAGCCCGGGGTCAACAAGTTCTCGCTCCGCATGTTCGGGAGCCACAAGGCCGTCGCGCTGGAGCAGGAGAGGCTCAAATCAGCCGGAGTCTGGATCATACACCCCTACAGCGACTTCAGGTACACACACACACACACACACACACACACACACACACACACACAGTCTCACTCACTCACTCTCTCTCTCTCACTCACTCACACACACACAGTCGCTCTCGTGATTTATTATTCCAGTGTAAATCATCTGTTCTCTATGTGAATATACAGTAAAGTGTAATTTATTCCTGTGATTTTCAGCATCATTACTCCAGTCTTCAGTGTCACATGATCCTTCAGAAATCACTCTAATATGAGGATCTGATGATCAAGAAATATTCATGATTATTATCAGTGTTGAACAGCTGCTTAAAGGCATAGTTCCCCAAATAAGCATCTGTCATCATTTGCTCTCCCTCGGTGTCGGGACTTTCTTCTGTGGAGCACAAAATATATTTTGAGTAATGTTAGTTTTGTGAGAGAGAGAGACGGATGAGAGAGAGACAGGTGAGAGAGAGAGATGGGTGAGAGAGAGACAGGTGAGAGAGAGAGAGAGAGAGAGAGAGACGGGTGAGAGAGAGACAGGTGAGAGAGAGACATGTGAGTGACATGGTGACCAGAGCCTCTCGTCACGCATGTTTCTGACGAACGCTGAATCAGATCTGTTCACACACATCTGAACCGATGTTACTAGAGACCCAGACTAAAAGAGTCACACACACACACACACACACACACACACACACACAGAGACTGGCAGGTGCTGTAACAATCAACAACACAATGAGAATAGTCCATGTGAATTTCATGATTATAGTCAGTCATATTCAATCTTCCATGAGCAGTAGATGTCAGTCGGGTCTCCTTCGTTTATGTGTGGTTTGCTCGCTTCTGTTGATTGGTAGCATATGGCCCTCTGTTCCCCGTGTGTAATCCAATGAAACTCTAAATATAGCTGCAGTTTCATGCTGAAGAATTCCCAAAACACACACTGAGCACAGGCGTTTTCATCAGGTTTAAAGCCCATTATTAAATCCATCTGATCACTTTATATCAGTGTTATATATATCATCATCATCCAGGACTAAAACTTGAGTAGTTTTTTTTTGTCAGTGTTTATTTAAAAACAAAATATTGAAGTTTTCTGTAAATATTTAATGGATGAGTTATACAATATTCAGCGTAAGAGAATAATAACAGCGAATCCAGCGTTCTCTGGCTGTGAGTCGCAGGATCTGTTGGCGTCTCTGTTCTGCAGCTTTAGCAGTGTGTGACCTGGAAACACACCTCAGATTTCTGTCAAATATAGTTGTTCTCTGTTTTAAATGTGTTTTTTGTGTTTTTCACAGCATTCACACTGAAAACCAATGCTGTCGCTCAGTGTTTCTGCCACTCGGTGTGTGTGTGTGAGTCACTCCGGCTGACGGTGACGTGACGCGCGCACACACTATAGTTTTAAAGGTGTGTCGTCTGGATAACACTGAAATGAAACGCCGTGCCTCCTAACAGTGGAGCCTAATGTGAGCCTGAAGGGAAACGGCATCGGGCCAAGAACAGAGCCCTGGGGGACTCCCGAGCCGTGACCCGTCCTTTAAAAGTGCATTAGCTGGGTTTAAAACCAGACTGAAATACATCTCAAACTCCATGTGAATCTGAAAAAGATACATACAATGTTCTCCAATATTTTAGAAAGAAATGGGAGTTTAGAAATTGAATGAAAATTGGCATACTTTTAAAAAAATTTTTTATCGATGTTGGAACACGGCAAGTTTAAAATCCAGTGGAAAAACACCTGAGGTCAAACTGCTATTAATAGTTTCTTGGCCCAATAGTCAAAAATCTCATTTAGCAGACGCGGAGGGACGACATCTGTGGGACAGGAGAACGTTTCAACTAATCAGACTTTCAAAAAAGAGAGAGAGGCACAGAATACAGGCGATCTTATCCACAAAAACATGTAAACTCTTCTCACGGGGAAGACAGAGGAGAACATGTGAACATGCACTCAATGTTTATGAGAATTTCATTTTTAAGTCTTTTTTTAAGCATTAAGGAACATATTTTACATTCTTGTCAGTTCTTGCTCTCCCTGGGAATCGAACCCATGACCGTGGCGTCTACAGCAAAGCCATGAGCATTTCTTTAATAACGTCAGACAAGTATTTAATTTAATCTTTGGTATCTTTACATGAAATATGAATATGCATATGAGCCCAATTAGTCTGTCTGCTGTCAGAAATGTGCATGGATCAAATATTCATAATGTGATGCATTATTCATCCAATGTGTGCATAATGCATAATTCAATCAGCTACGATTTCAATTACATTAAACGGAGACTATGAATAAAGAAACGAGGCAGAGTGAGTCAGGCTGATGGGAAACGGATTATGAGCAGATTATGGCTGATCGATCGCACACCTGCGTGTGTGTGTGTGTGTGTGTGTGACGTGCATCAGACCTGCTCTCCTGTCCCAGTTTCTCCATCAGGAAGCTTCTGCTCTCGTTGGCGCTGGAGAACACAGATCAGATGATGTCTGACGTGCTCAGCTGGACTCCTGCTTTACTGGATCATCTCTCCATGCAGCTCTGCATCTCTCACAGGGAGATGATCAATAATAATGATCTCAGAGATTATCCAGCCACTAAAACATGAACGAGATCATACTGTTGCGTCACAAATCACTTGCTTCTTCTTCTGAGTAAAGTTACGAAAACGGACAATTGTTATTTTATAGCATTCATTCTAAATGATTTATCGGTGCACATAATTATTGTTAATATCATGTTCCTGGTAATCTCTGTTCATCTCTGCTCCTCTCTGATGACGAGGGCGGGGCTATAACCTGTCACTCACATGAGATCAGCCAATAGCAAACCACCAGCATCCAATCAACTCCCCACAGACACATCAAGCCCCGCCCACACGTGTTATTGCTCCAGAAAGTCCCTTTCTTGCCGACTTTAATTCCTTTAGAAAGCATGTTTTCCACGGTAATCTGAGCGTTATACACACTTCAGAATCAGGTCATTGGAGTTCTTAGGGCGCTATAAATCATATAATTATAAACAAAATTTTAAAAATCAAATCTAAATAAGATTTTCATGAAACAAACCTCAAGGAAATCATAGAGCACTATGTACTTTTCTCCCACTGCTTTATGATACTACACTGTAAAAAAATAACCGTGATTTTAACGGTAAAATACTGTAAAAATGCTACAGTGCAAAACTGTTAATTGGTAAACAGAAAGTTTCCGTACTATACACGGTAAATAACTGTGATATAATTTTACAGTAAAATACCGTTAAATTTACAGTTTTTGAAAGTGAAAAAGAACAAATCTTCGTATAATTTACAGTGAAAAACCGTAAATTGACATTCCCACAATTCCCTATTTGACACTTCACATTTTATGTATTTTTGTTGAAATAACTATGGGTTCCTCATAGTTTTATTGTTTTTTTTCTAATCAGTTATGTACATTAGGGTTAAATGTTACATTTAATGTTGTTAAATTAATGTTTATTGCATTTTTTTTATTTCATGTGTGTTACCATGATGGTGCTTAATGTTTGTGTGAATTCCGTTGTGCCGCTTCTTCAATTAAGTATTGCTTTATACAAGTATTCACTGCTGTGATGATTGTTGGTTGTTGTTATATTACAATGATCTAAAACAGATATCACTACATCAATAAGTTGGTAAATCCACATTTTATCAGAAAATAAATTATGGTTTATTACTGTAAATTTTTAAGTTAAGTCTGTAAAACCATTAACGTTCCTACCGTATTTTTAACGGTAAAGTTCTGGCAACCACAGCTGCCGTTTTTTTACCGTAAAATTTAAGGTTTATTTTTTACAGTGTATGAATTTTGAATGTGTCCTGATTTAAGAAAGTTTAGATATTAGTGTTGGGAAACCAGACAGAAACACTGACAGTTCAGTTCAGTTCAGTTCACCTTTCTTGCGATCTGGAGGTTAACGGAGTCGCTCCGTCTGCAGGTTCTACTGGGATCTCCTCATGCTGATGCTGATGGTGGGAAACCTCATCATCCTCCCGGTGGGAATCACCTTCTTCAAGGACGAGAACACGCCTCCGTGGATCATCTTCAACGTGGTGTCGGACACACTGTTCCTGGTGGACCTGGTGCTGAACTTCCGAACCGGGATCGTGAAAGAGGACAGTACGGAGATCCTGCTGGACCCGAAGGCCATCCGCCAGCGCTACCTGAAGAGCTGGTTCCTCGTGGACTTCGTGTCGTCCATCCCGGTGGATTATATCTTCCTGATGGTGGACCTGGAAGCTCGACTGGACTCCGAGGTAGAGGAATAAAGTCTGACGGTCTCTCAAAGCTTTCTCTTCACTGTGAAAAGAGCTTGAGCTGAAACCAGGGTTTGAAATGAACGTTTTCACTCACCGGCCAGTTTGGCTACCACAGTTTTCTCCAGGATGAACTAGTCCGTCACTGAATGCTGGGTAATGCTGTAAATGTGTTTCCCGCAGGTGTACCGGACGGCTCGAGCGCTGAGGATCGTTCGATTCACCAAGATCTTGAGTCTTCTGCGTTTGCTGCGTTTGTCCCGTCTCATCCGCTACATACACCAGTGGGAGGAGGTGAGGCTCTCCCAGACAACACACACGTGTCCTATCAACGTTCTGCTAACGTTCCCATTAAGTTATGAAGACCTTATGTATAGATGTTTTATCATTATGCAAGTATTATAAGAACAATTACCATTTTAGCTCCCAAGGAATCTGAACGCAAGATAATTATGATGGCTCACAGAGATGCTCTCATATTGTCCAGCGTTATAAAGTTTATACTTGCATGGGTTTTTAATCTTTGCCATTTTAACTGTTTAACTAATTTAATAATCTATTCTCCAACACCTCATCCAAGATCCTCAAATCTGTTTTCCTCGGCCGGACGTCACTTTTCTGTTCTTTTCTTATCACTTGTCTTAATTAAGCTTGAGATTAGTTTGGCTGTTATTTTGTGCTCCTGTGACATGAAGAATGGTTATATTTTACTGCATCTAAAGTTATGAAATGTTAATTATGGACGCTTGTTTCTGTCAAGGAATGAAATAAAAAAGGTACAGTAATTGCAACTTTTTTTGCAAGCTTCCATGGGTAACAAAACATCATTATTTCCAGCAAAAACATCATTAAATAAGACAATATTGTGAAATGAAACTTATATTTCTTACTCCTAGTCAATAGTCAGTGTGTCAAATATTCATAATCTCAATATTGACCAAAATAATCTTGCTGTTTGCTGTAGTCATGCATTTTAAGCAGGAGAGTGATGATAAGTGTGTGTGTGTGTGTGTGTGTGGTACAAATAAAAAATTGTCTAAATAATTCCAGTTTGCATGGCTATGCGGAAGCACAAAACAATTCTGTATTATAAATATTTAAGGCCAGATGAGTAATTTGTGGAGGTCAGTTTGTAGGGACAGACACGCTTGCGCACACATTTATCCAAACACACACATCTATAGACTAAACACATAATCCGCATGCGCGCGCCACCAGCGTTTCACCGGCTCGGGCTTTTGAAGTTTGCACAGAGATTACTTAATTTTTTTCTAAAGTTTTTCATGGCTCAAATCATTCAAAACTAACTTTATCTGGACAATAGCTTTATTGTAGATGTGCTGTGAAGCCTGTAATCTCCTGATATCATCTGTGCTCATGGAGGAGGCTTGGCTTGTGTTTCCGCAGATCTTCCACATGACCTATGACCTGGCGAGTGCGATGGTGCGTATCGTGAACCTGATCGGCATGATGCTGCTGCTGTGTCACTGGGACGGCTGTCTGCAGTTCCTGGTGCCGATGCTGCAGGACTTCCCTCTCGACTGCTGGGTCTCCAAGAACAACATGGTGGTGAGGAGGACACACACACACACACACTCACACACTCGCCCCGCAGGACTCCAGTTTATCAGCAGGAAAACCCGTTCCAGCGAGTGTGTAGTGCTGATGACCTCAGTGACCCGGATGAGCCTGAGTTTCTGTTATCTGGGAATAACGACCAATCAGAATCAAGCTTTCCACAGAGCCGTGTAATAATAATAATAATCACACACTCACTGTCGGGACGCTCGTGTTCTGCAAGAGTCTCAGCGTGAACACGGATCTGTGTGTGTGAGACCTGTGGAGCAGCACGACTGTGTACATGTTTTTCTGTCCGGTGGGGACTTAAAGCTGAATGCACACAGACTCATGGGAACTCGTGGGCCTAAATTGAGTCCTCATGGGTAAACACACTTAGAAATCATATAGAATTAGTTTTTTTTTTAATGTAAAAAAAAAATTGTATTATTTATTTCATTCTTTTAACATGAATGAAAAGGAGCAGAAAGAAGTAAAGACTTGTAATGTCTGGCCCCATCAACACACACTCATGTCCAGTTGACGTCGATGTTGATGTTGATGTTGATGTGATCTCCTCATGCAGTCGTCTCTTTTCCTTAGACATCAAAACACAACATTACATCAATAGAGTAGATCTGCTACTGCGCAGGATTATATTGATAATTTAACATACTTCTTAAACGCATAGATGGACTGTTTGAGTTTGAGCTCTGTTGTGGATCTGCAGCGGTCTCGATCAACAGTCAGACACTCGTGAGTTTCTCAGAATATATATATCTATATGTGTGTGTGTGTGTATATACAGTATATAAAGCGCTGCAGGACCCAGTACACTGCTCACTAGAGTTCATGTGTCGTCAGAATTACCATAATTATCAGACGACTGGTCTGAGTCCTGAGGTCTGAGCTCTGGGGTTTCGCAGTGACTGGTTTCTATGGCGACACTCGCTCGAAGCGCCGGCTCTCAGACTGCAGTTTGTGGACATTTTTAGAAACTATTATTGGGCCAAAAACTTCCTCAGGTGACAGAATACTGTCCGACACTCGATGCCTGCTCTGTCAAGCCTTCGTCATCGGATCGGAACCTGTGTGTGTGTGTGTGTGTGTGTGTGTGAGACTGATCACTACTACATGCACCTGCTTGTCTTGTCGGAATATTGAGGCAACATTAAAAAAGTCTAATTAAAAACAGCGCACACACACACACACACACACTGTGCTGACTCACCCGCAGTAGGGTTTTCCACCGCCGTTGTCGTGGTGACGGTTGCTAGGCAGCAGATGCTCAGCTATATCTGTCTCCGTCTCCATGGGCACCGAGAGATAAACACACAGCACAGTCACTCATTCACACACACACACGCACACACACACACACTCACACACACACACACGCGTGCCACTGACGACTCCTGCAGCTTCAGCTCAGTCCTGGAGCAGCGTGTGTGTGTGTGTTCCCATGCTCACAGCACTGAACATGAGCTGGTGTGTGTGTGTGACAAGAGCCATGAGGGCAGTGTGTGTGTGACGCGAGTGTGAGCGCAGGTCTGCTCTGTGTTTCAGAACGACACGTGGGGTATCCAGTACTCGTACGCGCTCTTCAAGGCCATGAGTCACATGCTGTGCATCGGCTACGGCGCGCAGGCTCCCGAGGGCATGACGGACGTCTGGCTCACCATGCTCAGCATGATCGTGGGCGCCACGTGTTACGCCATGTTCATCGGCCACGCCACGGCGCTCATCCAGTCGCTGGACTCGTCCCGCAGGCAGTACCAGGAGAAGGTAAAGCGCCGAGCTCGTGCGGTTCTTCATCTCAGGTCAGATGTGTGTTGGCGAGAGTCTGAGACGAGTCCGTCACCGTCGGCCGGAAACACTTTTAAGAATTCTAACAAAGCAGAGTTGAACATGAGAACAGACACGAACGGCGCTGAGCCAGCGCTGCATCGCCACGAAAGTTTCAGCCTTGACAATTTAAATATTAAAGCTCAAGAACGCAGAAGGGAACTCGATTCGTTACTCGCAGAATTGAGTTCAGAGAAACCCAGAATCCGTGTCGTAAACGGCACGCAAACACTGACTCGAGCTCTGTCACGACGTCCTGCGCTGGAACACACTTGTTCAAACTAAATTGTCAAAATGCCCATCATGGCAAGTATCCTTATAGACATAGCCAGTGTCTTACCTGAACTTAAACAGTTGAGAAATAAAGCACACGTGGATCTGTGCATTAGCTCTTAAAGTGACAGCAGCCTAATACACTCCAAAAACACTGGGTTAAAAACAACCCAATTTGGGTTCTTTTCAACCCAAGAGCTGGGCAAATATAGGACAGAACACATGCTGGGTTAATTTTACTCAGTAAATTGGATTGTTGTTTTTTTTAACCCAGCATACCGGATTGATTCATTTTTACTATAGTATTAGCTCTTTTATTTTATTTTATTTTACTTCAGACATGAATTAATGTTTACGGATTAACTTAACGTTTTTTTTTTTTAAATACTCCACACAGCCACTGGTTTGCATAATTATTACTTTATTTATTTTTTTATCATTTAAGCTTGTTTAACAAATATTAGAAGTATAAATTAAACATTTTGAAGTAATATATCTGTAAATTGTCTGTAAATATATATCTGACCCAGGAACTGGGTTACACAAGAACTACACTCTAAAAAAATGCTGGGTGGTTTCAATCCAAATATTGGTCAAATATGGACAAATCCAGCCGTTGGGTCAATTTTTTAATTACATTTTTAACCCCAAAATGTGTGTTTGTCCATATTTGACCCAAAATTGGGTAAAAACTACCCACCATTTTTAGAGTACACCCACACTTTGAAAACCTGACCCAAAAGGTTCAACCCAGGATTTGGGTGTAAACCTGCTGCCGTCTGTGTTATTCATGACTGTATAACTTTTGTAACTTTAATATCGATTAATCTGTTTCATGGCTGGGAAGGAATATGTTTGGCCAGTAAATCTTCTCCAGTCATCGGCCAATGGCTGCTGTGGCAAAAAGTTAGTTTTAGGCCCTCTCTCTCTCTATATATATATATATATCTCAAATCATTTTAAAAAAATCTAATTACTTACATGATGTGCCAATTAATTAATCGCAAATCAAATGTGTCTGAGAAATGAGGAGTGAGTGAGTGAGCGCTCCTGTCTGTCGTCCAGTATAAGCAGGTGGAGCAGTACATGTCTTTCCATAAGCTTCCATCAGATGTCAGGCAGAAGATCCACGAGTATTACGAACACCGATACCAGGGCAAGATGTTTGATGAGGACAACATTCTGGGAGAGCTGAGCGACCCCTTAAAGGAGGTTCGTCTTCACTCCACTCATGCCTGCCTAAAGTTTTCTTTTCAGTTTCTGATGTTTTTTGATGTTGCAATATGATTCCAAGGCAGTGCTGAATAAATAGGAGCAAATAAACCAGAAGTGATGCGTACCAGTTTTGGAGTGTAACAAACACCTATACTGAATATAGCGTCACCGTAAATGTAAATTTTTCAATATTTTCAAGATGCAGTTGTGCAGACTTCACAGAACTATTTTAGTGTATATTCAAACACCAGCATTATTGGGCTAGTAACTCCTGGTATTCACATGTGAGTTTTTGTTGTTGCATTTTACAAGCTTTAAGCATCTAAATAATGTGTACTTGTGCTCTGTGACAGGAAATTGTTAGCTTCAACTGCCGTAGCTTGGTGGCTAACATGCCTCTCTTCGCTAACGCTGACCCAAACTTCGTGACGGCAGTGCTCACAAAGCTGAAGTTTGAGGTCTTCCAGCCCAATGACTTCATCATTCGGGAGGGAACCGTTGGCCGTAAAATGTATTTTATCCAGCACGGGCGGGTCAGCGTGCTAACTCGCGGAAACAGGGAGACCAAGCTTAGCGACGGGTCGTACTTCGGAGGTGAGGTTACAGCAGATTGGTTGATGTCAGATGTTTGTACTCAACTAACAAAAATATGTTCTGAGAGCATTTTTCTAATGCTCTACTAAAAACACCTTTTCTTGATTATGTGAAGGTTAGGGAACATTCCATCATTCTTCAAACATTATGGGAACGTTACTTTTGAATGTTCTGCGAACGTTCTGAAACCAGTATTAACGTTTAAATCACGGTGAACAACAAAAATGTTGCAAAACATTTTGAACATTTTTTAACATTACTGGAAGAATGTTTGTTCATAACTTTGAGAGAAACTTGACCGAACGTTAGCTAAAGATCAGAGGACGTTCCCGGTTAGTGTTAAGCAGTTCCAGGTCTTTAATGTTTACTGGATTGATCTTGGGTGTGTTTCCCAAAAGCATTGGTAGCCAACAATGGTTGCAACTATTGGTGTTGGTAACGACAGAACTTGCAACCATGTTTGGCTTCAGGAAAGGCACCCGTGGTGGAGTGCTTCAGTCGTCCTACAGATGGCGCTCTAACCTCGCTGTGGTCTTTCTCCGTCACCCAGAGATCTGTCTGTTGACTCGTGGCAGGAGGACAGCTAGTGTTCGAGCGGATACGTACTGTCGACTTTACTCCCTCAGTGTGGGCAGTTTCAACGAGGTTCTGGAAGAGCATCCCATGATGAGACGGGCCTTCGAGACGGTGGCAGCGGACAGACTTGATCGCATCGGTAAAACCTTGCCCCTTTATAAACCCGAAACTCATCTGTGCAACAAATAAATTAATCTCTTCTTCTTTGCTTTTACTATTTCTTAAATCCCTCCCTGTTGTAGTCTGTTGTGTTCTAGACCATTTTTTTACCTTTCTGTTGTTGGCGTTTTCCGTGTTGTTGCCCCTCAAATGTGCAACAGATTTAGTAGTTGAAGAGATTCAGTGGCTTACTAAATTTAAGTTCCCAGATTTTTCTGTTCAGTGAAAGTGACAAAAAAGGAAGACATAAGTGAGTAAATGAGAGAAAATATGATTGGCTTAAAAGTTAAGTATTTAATTCTTAGGGAACAGTGTTTTACAATCTTGTTAATAACCATATGCAATTATTTTCTATCTGTCCTAACACTATTCTGAATTCCTTTATCTCACAGGCAAGAAGAACTCCATTTTGTTGCGCAAGACCTCACAGGGAGGATCTGTTGCGGGCAGCAGTTTGGGACGGGGCGGAGGCAGCCGCGGTGGAGGAGCAGGAGGCGCCGGTCTGGGATCTTGTGATAGTGTTCTGGTCCAGCAGATCGTGAAGCACGACAGCATGCCCACCATGCAGGACATCACGGCTGCGAGCAACCGAAGCAGCACCGGAGGCACAGTCTCACCCCGACCTCATCCGCTGATCTGGGCACCGCTGGTCCACGCTCCCCTCCAGACGGCTGCTGCCACCACCAACGTGGCCATCGCCTTGATGCATCAGCAACAGCAGCAGCAACAGCTGCAACAACAGCTTCAACAACAACATGCCCTCGGAGCCGCCATCTTCCTCCCCATCTCGCCGTCGCCCTCGTCATGCCCTCTCTCCCCTCCCCGTCCACCCATTCTTCTCCCTCGGCAGTCGCTCAGCTCCCTCATGGGTGTGATGGGCACACTGCCCCCGCGTGGAGTCCCGTCCTCGATAGCTCCTTCACCCTCGCCCTCCACCGCTGGGGCTCCTTCAGTTGGAAAAACTCCCACATCTGCGTCGTCAGTGTCCACTCCCCTACAGGCTAGCAGAACTCTTCATTACAGCCTCCGGCTCCAACCCGAGCCCACAACGCCGTCTGTCCATAAAGTCCCGACTCCCTCAGTGGTTGCAGCGCCCTCTACCGAAGGACGTGGCGCCGGATCTGGGCCACAGGGGGCTAAAGAGGCTTTACTACGCCATGTTGGAGGGGGGAGCACCCAAGGGCTCCCAATGATCGGTCGGCTCACCCAAGAGGCAAGACTGCTCTCCGCCTCCCAGCCGACTCTTCCCCACCGCAGCTGGGTGGGCGTTCAGCCTCTCCCACCTCTCCATCGGAAAGCATCCGGAGGAAACCTGCTGCCGGGACCCTTCCTTGTGTCATCAGGACTCGCTAGAGTCGGAAGCGCGGGTGTTTTGAGCTCAAATGCGCCACAGCACGGTGCCACACAGATGCCTGCACACACACCCCTACTCTTGCCCTCTCAGCTGACACACACACCTCCACTCACACCCGGATCCGCTCCGCCACCCCTCGCCTCCCTCTCGTCCTCCCCAAAGCAAATCCCTCTTTGCTCCACCAACCCTCCTCTATCTCTAATGGCCGCATATTCTGGTTTAGGTGTTCCCCAAACCCAGCGAGTCAAGCCCGGCACTGCAATATCGACTTCTCCTTCAACCTCTCCTCCCCCTTGCCTACGCCCTGCTTCTCCATCTCTATCCATCTCCACCTCTCCAACTTCATCTTCCGGCACCTCTTTGGCCCAGACTTTGCGTGTCAAACCGTTATCCTGCACAACCAACTCCACTCCCACCGTCACTCCTTCCCAAACCCCCACCCCAACTCCTATTCAGACCCCCACCCAATCTAGAACACCAGTGGCCATCCAATCCCAATCCCAGAGTCGGTGTCCGACTCCCATCCACACTCTAGCCGCGGCACAATCTCCAACCTCAACCTGCATTCAGTGTCCGCTTCCACCCAAACTCCAGGCAAACCTCTGAGTTCAACCCTGAGCCAAAGCACTCCTGTCCAGATGCCAGCCGCTGTCCCGGTCCTCGGTCCTCCTCCGGCACGTTCTCCGATCTCCACTCCCATACACACTCCGAGCTCGTCTTGGACCCTAGGCTCTCCAGTCAACAGCCCAGCCCAAAGCAGACCCTCAACGCCGGTTCTGACCCAATCACACACACCATCACCTTCTCCTGCATCCACTCCATCTCCTGCTACTTCACAGTTTCCACAGAAGCCGGCTGTTTCCCTGACTCAGACCTTCAGCGCTCTGTCCACTCCAACCTTAAGTCCATCTCCCATTCCTGCCCCGTCATCTACACAGTCCATCTCCACCGCCTCCGCTCCACCAAAAGAGGCAAAGAAAGAGCAGGACTTGCCTCAGACACAGAGAGATTCAGAGACAAAGAGACTAAAGCATCCTGCTAACATCTGAGGAGGGAGATGGACGCTGGCGTGGTGAGTGCCGGAGATGAGCTATCCGGGTCTATGAGCATGTTGTCTGCATTCGACCTTCCCAGGTTTGGTCAGTCTTGACCATCGCTAGGTTTACCCCCAACCCCCGACATCTACATCTATCCCCATCTTTACAACTGATCAAGGTAAAAGAAAAAACAGAGCAGAAAACGTTTGACTCAAGAACTATTGTGTTTGTGTCATCTGGGAATGTGAAGTAGGATATTTTTGTAGTCCTGCTGAGAAATGTCCACGGTCTGACTGGTGGACCAACGTGGTCGTGTTAAACACCAGTAAAACCATGAGCTTCTACAGAGCCCCTAAAATGCTGGTCTTTCCAACAGAAAAACAGATGAGCACTTTTAATCTTTGGTAACACTTCATTTTACAGTGTCCTTGTTACATATGTTACATGTACTTACCATAGTACTAACACAACTAACCCTAACCCTACAGACTACACAACTAACCCTAACCCTCATGTAGTTAATTAATATGACTCAGTACTATAAAATATATAATGACACTGTAACAATGACACCTTAAAATAAAGTGTGACCAAATCTTTCATAGTCTAGGCATAAATTCTGTCATTAGCCAAAAATGTCTTAAAGGGAATGCCGCCGCAGACCTGCCACCACTTTATGACGCGTTTGCACAGAATGTTAAAGATACAAGGAGCATTTTCACATCAGATCACGCACAACCTGAAGACAATGAAAGCTTAACCTGCCGACAACCAGCTGGAGATTTACAATCACTGACCGTGACACAGGGTTCGAACCGTTGCGCTTGCGTCCCGGCGTTCAATAGCAGCGTTCCAGACTGAGAACAATGTTTAGACACAGTGAACTTGTGTTTATTTAGTGTACACTGCCTATGAACTATACAATTGATTTCTACATGAAAAACAGAACTACAATTTTATCGTTCTAACCGATTTTGTGTTCTTGTGTTTGTCTAGCGCCGTC
>NW_024121344.1:573865-588497 GCF_016745375.1 Pimephales promelas | reverse complement strand
CAAAATAAACCATTTCAAAGCGGAAGTCAGTGAGACTGCTGTCGAACCCTAACCTCATCCTGACACATCCTTCAATTCTCACATCACTCTTCTCTATCTCTCAGAAACACTTTCTGCCATCAGTGTGTGTGTGTGTGAGAGAGAGAGAGACACTTGCTGTGGACGGATAAATGGACGGATAATGATGACTTCTGATATGTGTGTGTAAACAGGCACAACATTACAATATGTACCTGATATACATCAACACACACTCCTGAATGTAGTCTGATTACAAAAGCCTGTTTCATTTACATCAGTTTAACATGTTTGTGTGTGTGAATGAGTGAGTGTGTGTGTTTTGTGAGTAAGTGAATGAATGCGTGTGTGTGTGAGCGTGTCTGTGTTTGAGTTGAATGTGTGTGTGAGTGAATGAGTCTGTGTGTGTGATTGTGTGTATGTGTGAGAGTTTGAGTGACTTTGTGTGTGTCCACGACTGACACTATTTGACATGCAAATTCGCAGTGTATCCTCCTATCACTTGACTCATTTTCGGAAGCAGAAGTGGAAACGCGCGTTCAACATGAAAAAGGAAGAAGCGCGTTAAACGTGATCGAGTCCACCAGAAGCCGCGGTCGCGCGCACGGTCGCTCGGTCTCTCGGTCATGCCCACCTTCATCAGCTCGAGCCTCGAGGGCGCGCTTGCGTGTGCGCGCGCAGAGTCCGGCCCCCCCACCACCGCCCCCCAGCGGCCCTCCGACGCCCACAGAGCCAATCACCCGCGCCGCTGGAAGAGGACACGCGCTTCCTGGTCGCGGGTTTAAGGAGGAGTCCGTCAGGAGCGGGTCAGAACCGGCAGAACCGGCGCACACACACGCGCACAGATCAGCAGAAGCCCGTGCGCGCGGACGCGTCACATTGAGGAAGTGCGCGCTCGGTCAGGTGGGACGCGCGGGGGAAACTCAGGTGACACCGGCTCAGGTAAAGCTCTTCTCCTCCGTACAGCGCGGGAGCGGCGACCGCGGCTACTCCATCGACACAATCTCCCGTTTCACCGTCTTTCGCTCTGTTTATTTATGTAGTTTCATGTTATTGATCCTCATCCCCGCGGGGTCACGAGAGGACGTACACGTCACGGGTTCTCGGTAACTCCCGTGTCGTGACGTGTCTGAGACATCGTGCTCCCGTTGCTGTCAAACGGAACGACCCCCGTTCCGTCATTAGGAACGACCCGCTGTAAGTTTCATTCATTCGCTCGGTGTGATTATTGCGTTGTGATCTGCGGCTTTTACCTGCGCGCGCACGTCTGACAGGTGAGTCCGCGCGCGCGCTGCTGACACGCACACCCCGCATTAGAATAACGACTCGAGAGTTCGCTTTGAGAATAGTTTGTTTTAATAATGAGGCGGATTCTCCTCGGGGACGCGCCCGTGCACGCACTGACGGACCGGCTGAACCCGCTGAACCGGATCCTCGCGCGACCGGAACGCCTTTACCTGGAACACACTCCTGAAGCTGCTGCTGCTGCTGCTGTTTGTGTGTGTTTTTTACATTAGTCCTGGAGTTCAGTTTGACTCTCACCTGCTGTCAGTCATAATTAATTCTCCGACCCCCTCACGGCCGTTGTCATAGTAACTTAATTACTCAGGTAATTCGGTCGGTCGGTCGTGATGACGCGGTTCCTCTAAACACAGTCACTGAATCCTCTGGGTGATTATGCAATAATATCATGTAATAATAGTCTGCTAGTTTATTGAACTTTTATATTAAATCTAAAGTATTATTGCATGTTTTTTTATTATGTTTGATCCACCAGGCTTTTATGGCTCATATATTCTGATATAGTTTTATTCAGAGAACCAAAAATATGCAGTTTGATGCAGATTCTGATATTTATATGAAATTCTGATGATTATAATGTAAATCGATGAGATCTTCATAACAGTATGTATAACAAATCCTGACATAAAATGCATATTAATATCAATATCTGCCAATAATATGTCTTATTAGGATGATATTTAAAAGCTTAATTTTATGATCTGTTGTTGTAAAACACATAATCCGATGATGATTGAGGGAAGAACAGATAAGCCTTCCTTAAAAGCCTGATGATCATATTTGATACTCATGATTTTATAATAAATGATGATGATGATGATGATAATCAAGTAAAGCTAAAATATTACTAACAATATCAAAGTTATTCCTTGATAAAATCAGAGCAGATTTGACACAAAGAAGCAAGACGCTTGAACAGGAAATATCATATTCATCATTTACAGGCTTTTGAGATCAAATATGATGCTGTAGAGTAAAGCACTTTCAGGTGAAGTATCGTGGATGGATGAAGTGTTTCAGGAGTTGTATTTGTGTGCAGAATAACCGCATTAGACCGTTCACAGTCTCGAGGAGCGATTCTCCACGCTCGTTTCGCTCAGATTACATGAGTTCATTTCTCTTTATTTATTACTGAAACTCAAACGGCCCGTGAGATCACCTGCACACGTTCAGCTCTAAAGCGGACTCCATATCTGAACCCTGAAGCAGATACAGCACTTTTACAGTAATACTGAAATATGAGTCTAAAACATGAAGTGCCATCAGGAGTATTAGCTGAAGCTGGACGTCTTTCAGTTTCATTACTATCTGTACAAAACGGGAAACTTG
Source organism: Pimephales promelas (assembly GCF_016745375.1). Next base: position 585,848 of record NW_024121344.1, on the reverse strand, counting down.
GGAATAATTATGCATTTAACAAAAGAAAACACTGTAAATCTCCTCTCTTTAGTGTTCAAAGCTCATTGTTTTATGAGTGATAAAGTGTGTGTGCTGTGAGTTCCCCGACAGCAACATAGTGTCGACCCAGATCCGGCTCGAGTGCGGTCGTGTGTCTCAGATCCGGCTCAGATCCGGCTCTAGTGCGGTCGTGTGTCTCAGATCCGGCTCAGATCCGGCTCTAGTGCGGTCGTGTGTCTCAGATCCGGCTCAGATCCGGCTCTAGTGCGGTCGTGTGTCTCAGATCCGGCTCAGATCCGGCTCTAGTGCGGTCGTGTGTCTCAGATCCGGCTCAGATCCGGCTCTAGTGCGGTCGTGTGTCTCAGATCCGGCTCAGATCCGGCTCTAGTGCGGTCGTGTGTCTCAGATCCGGCTCAGATCCGGCTCGAGTGCGGTCGTGTGTCCCAGATCCGGCCCAGATCCGGCTTGAGTGGAGTCCTGTGTCCCCAATGTGGGCCGGATCCGGGCCGACACATTATTTTGTATTAGGGCTGTGCAAAAGTTAATTGCGATTAATCGCATCCAAAATAAAAGTCTGTGTTTACATAATATATTTGTGTGTGCTGTATATAATTATGTTGTATATATAAATACACACACATGCATATATTTAAGAAAATGTGTTGTTCATATATAAAATATTTATATTTATATAATATAGATTATGTAGTTATAAATATATACAGAATTTAAGCGTGAATAATTCTTAAATATAAACATGCATGCATAGGTATTTATATATACAAAATAATTATATACAGCACACACAAATATATTATGTAAACACAGACTTTTATTTTGGATGCGATTAATCGCAATTAACTTTTGCACAGCCCTATTTTGTATATATAAATACTTGGGCTGTGCAAAAATTAATTGCGATTAATCGCATCCAAAATAAAAGTCTGTGTTTACATAATATATTTGCGTGTGCTGTATATAATTATTTTGTATATATAAATACACACACATGTATGTATATATTTAAGAAAATGTGTTATTCGTATATAAAATATTTATATTTTATATAATATAAGATTATGTATTTTATATACAAATACAGAATTTAAGCACAAATAATTCTTAAATATATAAATGCATGCATAGGTATTTATATATACAAAATAATTATATACAGCACACACAAATATATTATGTAAACACAGACTTTTATTTTGGATGCGATTAATCGCAATTAATTTTTGCACAGCCCTAATAAATACACACATGTATGCTTATATTTAAGACATATTTGCATGTATATACTGTATATATGTTTAAACATAACTTATATTATGTATAAATATCAATAATTTATTTATATATAACAAATTTGTCTTAAATATACACATGCACGTGTGTATTTCTATATACAAAATATTTATACACAAGACACACACATATATTATTACGTATTGTAATCACAAACCTTTTTTGAATGCGATTAATCATGATTAATCATTGCCCTGCACTAATTAAAAGTAAACGCTGATGACTTTATGTGTGTGTGTGATCAAGTGAACAGAAACAGCAGTGTGTGTGTTTAGAGTCTGAGATGTTCAATCACTCTTAAAATTCATTCACACTGTGTGTGTGAGTGTGTGTGTGTGTGTGTGTGTGTGTGTGTGAATGAGTGAGTGAGTGTGTGTGTGTGTGTGTGTGAGTGAGTGAGTGTGATTGAGTGTGTGAGTGAGTGAGTGTGTGTGTGCGCGAGTATTTTCACTCGTTGCATCTGTTTGTAATATCGATCTGATTCCTGTCTGTTGTTGCTGGAGTGTGTGACGCGTGTCTGTTTCTCGTCGTCAGGACTGACCCAGAGCGACAGAACGACAGAAGCGGCGCCGGAGTTTATGGACTGGAGGTGAGTGTGTTATCAGTGTGTGTGAGAGAGTTTCAGCAGTTTTGCGGTGGTCATATGACTGATGCTGACAGAAGTGTGTGTGTGTGTGAAGGCTCATGGATTTCCCTCTTCCTCTAAAAAGACCCTCAGACGAAACACACACCCACACGCGCGCCCACACACACACACACTGTTCCTGTAAATGCTGTATTCAGGGCATGTGGAGCCATGCAAAAATTTCCCCGTATCACACTCATGGTTTTCACTTTCATGCAGTCACAAGAGGAGAGAGAGACGAGGGGGGCGTGCGAGGCTTGTACACTGAGCGTTTGCTCTTTCAGTCTTTTAGGAAGTGCAATCATTAGCGTTTCCTTTTTCTGATGCAAAGTTTCACTCCTGTCGACAACTTGGCTTGACCACCACACACACACTCACACCCCCCACACAAACACAAAAACACACTCACTCTCACACTCACACACACACACACACACACACACTGTGTTAGTGAGGCTCTGCTCGCTTCTGCTGCTTTAACAGAGTTTATATATAATTATTTGAAATATGAATCATTGTTCTGCTGATCCGGTATACTGTGCTGACACACACACACACACACACACACACACGGGTCACAGTTGTGTATCATATGAACACATCATGGATATTTGCATATGTGTGTGTGTGTGGGTGGAGTTTTGATGTTGGTACATTTATAGTTATTTTGTGTGAAATACAGCAGGCTCTCTCTCTCCTCTCGCTCTTCTCGCTCGGCCTTTAGTTTCAGACTGGAGGAGAGACAGGAAATAGATGAGGATCAGTTGCTTTTGCAACATCATCTTCACACACACACACACACACACACACTTGTACATGAAACAGTGAAATCCTCCCTTACTGGGCTGAAATGCTTTACTCTGTAAAGCCTTGGTGTGTTTACGACACGCACCCACATCGTCCCAACATCACACACACACACACACACACACACACACACACACACACACACGCCTCATAGTTCCCACAGAAAAACATGATGGTCGATGTGAAACTGCTGACCAGACAAAGATGCTGACGATGACACCTTACACTCACACAAACACACACACACACACACACTCTCTCTCTCCCTCTCTCTCTCTCTCACACACACACACACTTGAATGAAACATTTATATAGATGTTATTTTGTGTTGTGAAAAGGATACTTCTGATCGTGTGTGTTCCACTAACACACCTGAGACGTGCTGAAGTGTGTGTGTGTGTGTGTGTGTGTGTGTGCACTGTTGATCTGTTGTGATAGTACTCAGAGTTTTGAGAATGTACGCCTTGCTCGTGAAAATAGTCCCAAAGCGAATAAAGAAATCTGTAATAACAAAATAATACACAATTAAAAAAAACACCTCTGAACAGGAACGCAGGCTGTGTGTGTGTGTGTGTGCCAACTAAAGCATCACACTGTGTCGCATCATAATCATATCGGTGTCATAATCATAATCCGACTGCGCTGAGATGAGACGGGATGAGGGACGTCTCGCGCTCCTGGGAAACAGCTGGGGATTGTGGGAAAAATGAAACTAAGATAATTAATATCAGTGCCGTAACGCCGCTGGAAACCCAAACGACACGTTTCAGAGGACAGACCTTAAACTCGACACAACCGGTGAACGTTTATATCACATCTCATTATATCACGATATATTCACAGTTAATGATTTATTCATGATTCCTTCTCATGCGGACGAGCTTTACAGCCGAACGAACGTCCCTGTTTTAAAAACAGAATCTGAAATAATGAAGAAGGGCGTCAGTGTGGCGAAGAGAAACATCGCTGTCATTACTGTCTTTATTAAAAAATAAGAACAAAGATACACATACACCACATGAGATCAACAGTGCTTTATTATTTCAGCTACAGTAAGAGTTTTAACAGTAGCATTGAAGAAAGAAATTAATTGAACAAATATAAAAATAAAACACTACATTAATGATACACTGATTGTTATTAAAGCTGCTGTTAAACTTCTTACAGCAGTGAGTGATTTTCTCTTGGTTTTATTAATAACTTCCCACAATAAACGTGAATTTATGTATAGTTAAAGCAAACATGTGAGAAACTCAGGTGTGTGTGTGTGTGTGTAGCCTGATGGGAAATATGCTCCTCTTCTCCTCAGAGGGTTCGTTCACACACAGATCTGAGAGCTCTCACTCCTCCACACGCTTCTGTTATTGAAACTTGCCGGCCTAGAAAAGTTATTAAAGACATCGTTAGAATAATCCGAGTGACGACAGCGGCTCGACCGGAAGCTCATCAAGCGGCGGGAATACTTTCTGTGCACAAAAAACTCAAATTTGGGATTCACTGAAATGAAAATAATGAAACGCTTGGCCGAGGGCTGGACATGGTGTTTCACATTTTTTGACGATATTTTCACCATTGCATTAACTAAATATTAAAAAGGTGTTTTTTTTTACTATTTTGTCTTGGTTTTCAGAGAGAAAAAAAATTTTAATTTAAAAGTATTTTTTTAACTCTGAACTTTTTGTTTAAGATTACAGCAGATATACAAAGAAAGCACAATATTACGTCTAGCAATTTACTAAATAAATTAGTACAATAAATAAAAATGAAAATTAAATAAATAAAATAAAAATGTAATTGGCCACCTTTGAAGCCCTGAACCCCTTCAGTTAGGCCTGTAACTAAATGCTGAAAGTAGTTGTAACGCAACAAAAAGGGCAATGAAATGTGCAATGCTATAACGTCTGCCATGATGCATCGGATGAGCTTATTTCTTCTGCTGAAAGGGAGCGTGTGTTCTCCATCAACACCCACTGGGATGCGGTGAAAGTCGCGGGCAGTTCGTGATCTGCTGTGTGTGTAGGGTGAGGACTCGACACTTCAGCAGAACAGGGTCTCGGACACTTTAAACTGCTTCCACAACGCCGACATTTTTGCTGCATTTATAAAGCGCGCGCCTCTCACTCGCGTTACTATTTGATCGCGTCATCAAACACGTCATTGTTCAGAAAAATTTATTCGGTCTTTTTACTTATTCGGCCGAACACCAAAAGTGCTTTTTTTGGATCTTGTCTGTGCCAGTCTGAATCTGGTCTAGATCTGGTCTGGATCTGGTTTGTGCCGGTCTGGATCTGGTCTGTGCAGGTTTGGATCTGGTTTGTGCCGGTCTGGATCTGGTTTGTGTTGGTCCGGATCTGGTCTGTGCAGGTTTGGATCTGGTTTGTGCCGGTCTGGATCTGGTCTGGTTTGGACTCGTGTGATGAAGCCGTTGGTCTCTCGTGGTTTTGGAGGGAGATTCTCGGCTGAGTGACTCAATCCGCTGGTTGTTTCTGTCTGATTCGTGACAGATTTTTACGTGTTGAAAGTGATTCTTCATTGACCTTTTGACATTTAGAGTTTGTAGGAAATGGTTTTTCTGTTGTGTGTGTGTGTGTTTCCAAAACTTTGTGAGTGTGCCGGCTGAGTTTTGTGGCAGAGAACATGAAAGGCAGAACTGCAGCTGCTCCAGACGCCGATGATCAGATCAGGTCCAGCAGACGGAGGCCTGGAGAACTGATGGAGTTCGAGCAGGTGTGTTGTGTTGAGTGGAGAGCTGTGTGTGATGATGCCGTCTGTGGGTCGACTCGGATCCTGTCAGAACCGGCTTGATTCATAGATCCTGGATCATAACGATGTGGATCTGGATCTGGTGTCAGTGTGAACACTCGTGAGTGTTTCCTCTCTCTCTAGCACACCTTCATCAGGAGAGTTAGAAGGGAATTAGGAGTCAATTATCCTATTCAATAAACACATATATATATATATTAGGTTTAGGTTTAATCTCTTCTCATTATTGAGATGTGTGTGTGTGTGTGTGTGTTCCTGCTGATGTCTTTCACTCGTTCTGAGGCACTTGTTGTTTTTAAATGTGCTTTATGAAGAAACATTCATTGAAATTACAGCCGTCTTTAATGCACTGTGAACTAACATGAACAATTGTATTAACGAACATTAAAGTTAACGTCTCATGCTGTCAGACATATTGCTCAGCTCTAGATTATTCATATAACCTTAAAACATCACGAATGCTGAGCAGACTGCGGCACAACAGGCATAAACACACACCAGTTTGGGCTAAATTTAAATACTAATAAAACATATCAGAAGAAAAACATAGATTAGAAACAGAAAATAATAGATTTATTACAAAACTTCATTAAGCCAATAAACAATTAAAACTAAAAGTGTAATCAGATTAAGCATAATCCTGAGCGAAATATGTTTTAAACGTGGATAAAGATCTAATAGAGAAAGGTTAATGATCAATAATATCTGTGTGTAGATGATGAGGGATGTTATCTGAGCGCGGGGTAATGATTGTATTACAACAGCTGATCAACGTGATATGAAACCGTTCTAGGACTCTGAATCAGACGCAGACGGAGTAAACGGAGATTGGGCCCAGAACCGAGCCCTGGGGAACGCCACGGGTGCCGCTAACTCATGTTCGTTAGTTATAATGCGTTTACTAATAAGGCCTTCATTGTAGTGTGACCGAGATTTGACAAAGTGTTTTCTTAGCGTTCACATTAAGTTTGTAAAAATAACATTATTTCTGAATGTTCTCTGAACTTTCAAAACATCCAGTTTAAGTTTTAAAACCTGTTTTCTTGGTTATATGAAGGTCACGGGGATTAGATCACTCTCCAAACGTTACTTTTGAACGTTCTGTAACAAACAACATTTACAAAACAGACAAACATCTGACGTTGCATGGCCGCTGTATAAATAATACTGCTGTGTTTATGTTTTGAGAGCATTATTAAAGAGCAGGTTCAGGAAGAATGTTTGTTCATAAGTTTTCCAGATCGTTCTGTGGGTCCACAGTTTAACCCTCGAGAGTTCATCATCAGCGGCGGCGTTTTAAAACACTAAAGCAGACGCTAAAGTCATGTTTCTGCTGAATAGACTCACACACACACACACTGCAAAGGCGGTTTCCTGTGTCTTTATCTCTCTCCCACTCTCACCCGTTCTGCTTCTGTTTACCCTCCTCCTCCTCTTCCTCTCGTTCTCTCGTTCTCTCCCCTCCTCTCTCAATCCACAACTCTGATTTCATGCTTTTCTTCTGTTTCTGCAGCAGCCCCCGCCGCGCTCCTTCATCTGCACACACACACACACTCTCCCACTCGCTGCGTCTCTTGTGTGTTTTCGAAGAACACGTCTGTATTTAGACTGGGGAAACTGGCCTGTTTTCTGTTTTTAGATTGTGGGATTTTTCCTCAAATCTCAGACCCCAGATTGTTTCCTCTGTGCGCCGCCGTCTTCTTCTCCTCTGCGGAGAACAGCTTCACGTCTTTGATTCTGTGCAAATGTCAAGTCTACTTTATTCTACAGCGCTTTATGCAATAGAAGAGACAGAATCAGGGATGCATACTTCATCAAATATGATATCAACAAGCTTTCAATCTCTATTATAGATGGATTATGTTTCACTCACTTATGTTTCGCAGTGACCTTGATCATGATGATGATGATAATTTTTCAGTATAAATATTTCCCATCAGAATTCAGGAAATCTTTGATACGCTTAAATGTCACATTTCATTGATGATGTGGAATTTACATAATGATAATAATAATAATAATAATGATAAAAATACAATAATGTACATGATCTTTAAAAAAAATAAGTGTTTTAGAGATATATAAAAAAAAAAAAACTTTTTCTGCTGAACACAAAAAAGATACTTTGAGAAATATCACTGTTTTGTCCATATTTATTTATTTAACTTTTATATAATGAAATTTAACAGAATTTAATATAATAAACATATAATGAAAGTCAATTTGCAATGTTCTAAATTTCTTCTTTTGGTTTTTGTGCACATCGATGAAGTTTAAACGATCAGTGTTATTTGTGGATTATGTCGCACTGTATCCGTGACGAAGATGATGATGATGTTTCTGAGGGATTTTTGCTGCATTGATTTTTGTTCATGTGTTTTTATTGTGCGCATCAACAAAGTTTGAACAATACATTTTAAAGGTGTCTCAGTGACTTGCTTTCTTCAGTGAAACTTTAAAAGAACATGTGTCTGTTTTTGTCCATATAATGAAAGTCAATGGGGTCCAATATTGTTTGATTCTGAATATTCTTCTAAATACCTTCTTTTGCATTTTGTGCACATCAATGAAGCTTAAACAATCTGTTTTTGAGGTGGTTTATGTCACATTGTCTCCGTGATGATGATGATGATGATCATTTAGAGTCTCATTTTTGCTGCATTGAATTGATTAATTTGTTGAGCCGTTGTAAAGCTGTTTGAGTCATGATCCCGATGATGATGATGATGATGATGATGATGATGAGTGTTGAATCTAATGCCGTCGGTCTCGCAGGAAACGGACACACAGGAAGTGCTTGAGGAGTGCAGCGTGTGTGTGTGTGTGTGTGTGTGTGTGTGTGTGTCTCATCCAGCCCTCAGTTCCACATTAATAATGAAGCGCCCTTCGTTCAAAAACTCCCCAATGCAGCGACTCAATGGCCTACTTTCAGTCACCGCTGTGTGTGTGTGTGTGTGTGTGTGTGTGTGTGTGTGTGAGGACATTTTCTTTCACATAAATCTTTCAGTGATTCGTTCTGAAAAGAAACATTTTTTCTGAGTGTGAAGAACATTGTAACATCCATTAAACAACTAAAAGTTGTTTCGATCATTCGTTTGTTACAGCGCTCACACACTCTCCGTCAGTGAAGTCATCCACTCCTGTGTGTGTGTGTGTGTGTGTGAAACTGCACCTGACTCTCTTTACACTCCGTTTTCAGCCAAACACACTTCTCTACATTACACACTTCATTAACTAACATAATCATAAATCACTGCCGTTCAAACGCAGCGCTCACGAACACTTACACACCAGAGGTCATGTGGGAAATACTTACTCATAGTTGAAATAGTTGAACACTTAGAAATAAAACTCAATGTTTTCAGAAATAAATAAGTTATTCCCCTTCACAATATCAACAGTCAGATTCTGCTGTCACATTATTATTCAGATCCGGCACTGACGTTCATCAGTCGAGTGTGTACTGTGTTCACTGTGTGTTTCTGCATACGTGTGTGTGATAAACTCCTGAACACGCAAAAGACATGAGAGAGCGAGAGTGTGTGTGTGTGTATTTATAGAAGAGTTAATATAGTTTTGAATGAAGTGTTTGCTTTTGCAAGATGTGTGATGTTTTGCTTGGTGTGTGTGTGTGTTGTGGTTTTGTGTGTAGAGTTTTGAGAAAATGAACCATAGTTTCAGAAATTGTGTGTAAGCAATTAAAAAAAACTGTATTCTTGAAACAATCGATGGCGTTTTTATGTTTAACATAAACATCCTTATTTCTGATGGCAAACCTGCAGCGCTGTGGAGTTCATATACGCTTATTACAGAAACTGAAACCTTCTCTAAATGTCACAGTGAGAAAACTTTGAACTGAACAAACTCACATTTAGGAAATGCATCAAATATTTTAGAATAAACAACATGCAATTAAAATATTTGAACAATGTTAAAACATATATTCTAGTCAGGCTTTAATAAAACACAATTTATTACAATATGAAGAGTTGAAATGAAAATGGTGATGCTGATAACATTTAAAGTTTAAATGATTTCATTTTAAATAAACATAACCCAATGATTCAGAAGAAGCTTGTCATGTTAATTCTATCAGAAATAATTCTACTAAGTGATTGTTTTTATATTTTAGAGTAAACCAGTTAACAAAATACATTTCTTATTCAAAAACATTAGTTATCAAATTCTTGAATATGAAACTTTAATTTTACTTTACTTTTTACTTTAATTTTACTTTAATTGAACTTTTTAATTTTCTCTTACGAAAATCGTTTGGTTCTGTTATTTATGTTTGCATGTAAATCTGATCAAAACACACATTTATTTTGTTGTTGAAACTAAGTAAAGTGTTCGTCATGACATTTACATGTGTGTGCGTGTGTGTGTGTGTGTGTGTTCATGACATTTACATGTGCTTTCATTCATTCAGTTGCAGATTTTAATCAAAGCAATTTACAAATGAGTAATAAAACAATTAATCTTAAAGAAATACACAATCAAGTGTGTGTGTGTGTGTGTGTGTCTGAATATGTAAAAGAATTTATCATAAATAGACAAAAATAATGATTTGATCAAACTCTATAATAGAAAACAATTCTTTTAGCGTTTGATTTGGTAACATTCAGTTTTACTAATATGAATCCTTCATGTTGTCCATTAATGTGTGTATGTGTGTGTGTGTGTGTGAGATTAAGAGGGCATCAGACTCTCAAAAACTGTAATTTAATAAACCGCTAAAGACCTAAAAACACCGTAACCCTTCAAATGAAACCTGTTGCCGTTTGCGGTTGAAATGTTTTGTTGTGAGATTTTCCTCAGACGCTGTTGTTGTGTGTTGTGTGTGTGTGTGTGTGTGTGTTCCTGCTCGAATTGCAGATTTTCCCCTTCATAGCCTCTTGTTGTCATGTATGTTCTGATGGAAAACTGCTGCACACACACACACACACACACACACACTGAGGAAACCATATTGTCGTATTGAGAGGGGAAGAACGGCGTGAGCTGTCAGAGCAGCAGTGGGACGTGAGAATCCGCTCTGACACAAACAGAAAACAGATATTTTATTTCCATACGTCTGTCTGTCTTCACAGAATCCAAATTACACACACCGTTCGTGTGTGTGTGTGTGTGTTGTTGAATGCAGTATTGTTTTATTGTGATGTTGCGGCTCTGATGTCGACACTTCTCTCTGTCTCAGTTTAACACACTTTCCTTCTCTAAACGGGGCTAATTCCCCTTTAAATGATTGTAGAGTAACTCAATCCTGACACGCAGAACATGTGATGAACATGTGATGAAGAACATGTGATGAGAGCGATGAGCAGAAAGATGTGGGTGATTCTTGTTAGAATGAATGTGTCTTTACTGTATGCCGTTTGTCATTGGGCAAGAGGGTTAATTATAGCGCTGTGTGTGTGTGTGTGTGTGTGTGTTTTGTAAGAAAGCTGATTCACTCTGTTTTAAGAGTTTGAGCTGATGATTCGGGACAGTCGTCTGGATCTCGTTCCTTCAAACCTTCTTTTTGCAGTTACAATACAGTTTTCCTTTTTAATTTTAATATTTTTTTTTTTACTTTTTGGACCAAAAGTTGGACATATCCAATTCAAATCATCATTTACTCTCCTTCATGTCATTCAAAACTGACCTCTTCTTTCTTCTGGTATTTTGAAAGACATTAGGAAACTGAACAATATTGGACCCCATTGACTTTCTCTGTAAGGACAAAAACACTTTTAAAATATCTTCATTTATGTTCCACAGAAGAAAGTTGAACGGTTTAAACGACATGAGGGAAAGATGATGTTGTTTTACTTTTTAAATATCTTTTTCAAGTTCTGTCAAAAAGTGCAAAGCAGAATTTACCTGATTTTAAATTAATAATAATAATGCATTTTATTTAATGGCGCTTTTCATAACGCCTCACAAGCAATATACAGGTCACCGCATAAGACAAAACACACAACCAACAAGTCGCATATACAGATCAAGTGCAGTAAAGTCTCCGTAAAACGTGTTATAAAAAAGCCGGTATAAAAAGATACGTCTTAGACGCGTTTTAAAAGTCAACAAGCACTCGCTATTGCGAACGTCAAGAGAAAGAGAGTCCCTTAGGCTCTATACTTGACTGGATATTATTAACACCCAAAACTTTAACCTGTGATGAAGGACAGATTTCAGTATTGTCAATGTAGAATGAAAAACAATCAGATTTAGACACAACAGATCTAGTGCCAACAAGCAGAGCCTCAGTTTAGGTGCCATTTACCTTCATAAAGCTGAAAGTTTTTTCTTTATCTTTCAATCTTTAGTTTCAGCTAGACCGCCGGACAGAGACGGCGCAGGACACCATTGGGTCACCTGATGGAGTTTTGGGTCACCTGATGGAGTTTTAGGACACCATTGGGTCACCTGATGGAGTTTTGGGTCACCTGATGGAGTTTTAGGACACCATTGGGTCACCTGATGGAGTTTTGGGT
>NW_024121344.1:483865-571365 GCF_016745375.1 Pimephales promelas | reverse complement strand
TCTATGACACACACGGCAGTGCAACTCCTGTCCACGACCATGAAGGGGCGAACGGTAGGATCCCAGTCCAAGAAACGTGTGTGTGTGTGTGTGTGTGTGTGAGAGAGAGTGAGAGAGTGAGTGAGAGTGTGTGTGTGTGTGTGTGTGTGTGTGAGAGAGAGTGAGTGAGAGAGTGAGTGAGAGTGTGTGTGTGTGTGTGTGTGTGTGAGAGTGAGTGAGTGAGTGAGTGAGTGAGTGAGTGAGTGAGTGAGAAAGTGTGTGTGTGTGTGTGTGTGTGTGAGGACTGAACTGAATTAGGGTTTGTTGGTTCGTTAGTGACTAATCTGCTCCGTCTCAATTGTGTAACCTTACCAGAAGCCTTAAGACGCCACACCTGTTCCAGGGAAATCTTGTTCCGTGTGTGTGTGTGTGTGTGTGTGTGTGTGTGTTTTGGATCAGGTTAATCAGGTGTTGGAGTGTATTGTTGTTAAGCAGCACTCGAGGGTTTGGGAGGCCAGTATTATGGGCTGTACGAGCCGCCGGTCGTCAGGGGAAGTGGAGAGGTTGCCGGGTTGTTGGTGGAAAGTTCCAGGTGTGTGTGTGTGTGTGTGCGTGTGTGTTTGCAGAGGGAATCTGGGCTTTATATGTAAACGCTGGTGTTCTGTTGAGTTTGACTTGATCAGGCAACGCTTCTAATGTTTTCAATTTGCCATCATATGATCATCTACACACACACACACACACACACACACACACACGACAGTACTGAGTAACTGTTATCACACAGAGATGTCGACGCGTCAGTCCGCTAGCGGCACTCCATGAACACACACTCGTGACGGACGTCTGAGGTGTTCGAGTCTCATCCGTGATTATGGTCTGGATTCATTCGCTAATTATTAGTAACTATAGTAACTATAACTCTTACTATTACATGTGCTCTCTCAATTCAATTCAAATTGCTTTATCGGCATGACTGTACATATTACAATATTGCCAAAGCTTGGAATACATAGTATAATAGTGAAGACAGTAATAATAACAAAGTATTATAACATCTTAAATTGAAATGTACAAATTAAATTAATTGCAAAAAATAACATTGTAACAGATTATAATTTCTATGAATCTATAATTTCTCTCTCTCTCTCTCTCTCTCTCTCTCTCTCTTCTCTCTCTCTCTCTGGAAAGGGTTTTCTTCGCAGATTCAAATGTAAATCTCAAGTGGAAAATAGAAGTCAAGTTTCTCCCTGTTCTTCTGTGTCCTATAGTGTTTACCCCACCCACACAGCCCTACACACACACACACACACACACCGCACACACTCTTGCATGCAGATGCTCTCTCTCTCTCCGTCTCTCGCTCTGATCCGTTGATCTGCTCGCTGGATCGGGTGTGTGTCCTAAATTAGCGTGTTGTGTTTGGAGGAGGCCTGCGAGACGTTTAAAATCTGCATCACATGAAGTAAAAAGCAAGAGGTGTAATTACCAACGACAGCCGTGCGGACGGAGGACGCCAGTCTCGCAGATATACTGGACATGCTCAAAGAATTCTGGGCCAGTATGTTCTTGAGTCCTGCATCCCTAAAGACCCTAGGGTGTTCTCACTAGGTCTACTACTGAGGGCTCCAACAAGACCACATTTATCTCTTTAAAATCCTGATTGCATGTAAACAGGCGATCACTGACGACCAGAGGAGAGGAGATCAGTGTGTGTGTGTGTGTGTGTGTGTGTGGACGCTGGACAATATGGTTTGCGTATAAAGAAGCAGAACAATTTTAATACTTTATAAGTTATTATTATGGGTGTGACGAGACTCTCGTGTCACGATACGATATTATTGCGATACTCCAAGAAATCTGGTAAAAGGGAACAAAAAAATGTCCTGCTGATTAAAAAGCTAACTTTGATATTACATTGTGTGTTTAAATGAAAAGGTTTGGACTAACCCACGAACAATGGAGACAACCGAATAACAATATTCATGATTCTGAAGCGGAAAATGCAGGATTATTTCAGAAGAATATGCTTGCACACACTAGATATATTTAAAATAATGTCAGACACTTTTTACTGGTAACATCAGCAATTTTGGCATTACCACAATTTTCAGGACCCACAAATATTCCCCCATTGCATTATTAAACATTATATTCAACATTATATTGTAGTACTGATACTAAAACTTGACTGTCCACGATGCATACTGTTGCATTTTTGTATTGCGATATATTGTTAAACCCCTAGTTATTGTACATTATATAGTGTCCCTTGGTCTTTGTATGTTGTGTTGTAAATGAGAAGAATGCCAAAGAAAGAGTGTAAAAATGTGTGTGTGTGTGTGTGTGTGTGGGCGCAGTCTTTCTGGCAGACGTTTGATCTGAGCCGGATCGGGGATGGTGAACTAGTCATCCAGCAACACACCCGTCGATTAGACACACACTCTCTCTAGTATTATATATGTTCAGTATTCAGTGATACCTGTTTGGTCAGGTGTGTTCTGTGTGTCCAAACGAGGGTGGACGAGCTTCTGTTTGGTGCTGCTCAACACACTCCACATTTATAACATGTTTGTATGTTCAGATTAAACAACACTTAATTATTGTTATAACAATTTTTCTTGTATTCATAAATCAGGACCTTTTCGCAGTTATTAACATTTATGCACATTTATAACTCTATAGTTTTAAATTACCTCAGCATTATAATGCAGAAAACTGTGCAACAGTGCAACTTTGACGTGCTTCTTTCTTCTGATCGGCTTTTGTTAATTGCAGCGGTGTTTCATTGATGGCGTTGTGTGTTTGACTTCCTGTTTGAGATCTTGTGATGAAGATCGCATGACCGAAACGTTTCCAGTGCGTTCTGCGAGCGATAGCAGTGTGTGTGTGTGTGTGTGTGTGTGTGTGTGGGATTCTGCCGTTTTAGACGTCTCTCTTCTGATCGCCGTGATCAAACTCTCAATAACAGTTTTCTCTTCTGATGGAGACTCGTTCATAGATGTGTTTTCCTCTGCCGATGGGAAGAAACAGTATTTGTTGTAGTTTCCGTTCACCACCGTAGAACTATGAGTTCTGCTTCTCAGAAACCTGGAAACCATGTGTTTTTAAGGCCGAGTAAAAGATTAACTTTGAGATATCATCAGACTTCAGATGACGGGAACCCTGAGTTTATATGCACCAATGCTCAATTATCATTTGATAACAAATTCATTACTTCGATGAGCTCATAGTTTCGGCCTTAAATTATTACATTGTTTAAATTGGTAGATTTTTAGCGAGCTGTGATTCTGTATATATTACTGTAAACTGTAATGTGGACTTTCTGTAAAGCTGCTTTCAAATGTGTGTGTTGTGGAATTGTGGATTGAATTGAATACTTCCCCTCTTGATTGATCACATTAAGAATTGCATATTGTTTTACAAGTTTGTTTAAATATGCAAATGAGGCACATTAATTAAATATGAAGAGTTCAGATGCAAAAGCCTCTAAGTGCCATTTGAAATTTTCTTCTAGAATGATCATTTTTATCAAGCCTGTATATTTAAGTTCAGTGATTTCACTTGAATGGCAATGAAGATTACCTATTAATTGTCATTTAAGTGAAATTACTGAACTTAAATATACAAGCTTGATAAAAATGGTCATTATAGAAGAAAATTTCAAATGGCGTTTAGAGGCTTTTGCATCTGAACTCTTCATATATATAATTGAATATTGTCAGATTAAAGGGAATTTTGGATTTCTGTATTTATAACTCAAAAAATTCAGAAAATATTCAACAGACAGAAAATAAATACACTTTCACATTTTTTTATATTTCATTATACTTGATTTTTTTCAAGTATAATGTTTTATTAATCATGCGAATGAAATATATTCAGAATATAGATACGAGTAAAGCTGTAAAGTCTGGTGTGTGTAAAACTGCTGAAGATTTTTGACTCAAACTCATCGCCTTTAAAGATCTACAGAAGCAAATGCATGCATGCACACACTTTAACACACACACACACACATGCACACATTCCCAAACACATTCATGCATGCACACACACGCACACACACATACACACATACAAACATCTGCATGCATGCACACACACACACAAGCATGTACGCACAAATAGGTAAAATGCAATAAAATAAACATTTAAATTTGTGCTCTTCATGTTTTCTTTCCACTAGTCAGAAAAAAGCAGATTATGAAAAGCTCAAATCTCCAGATTGGCCAGTGCATGAACACCGCTCACGTGTGTCTCCTGTGTGCCTGCAGGTGGCGATGTCTCCAGGAGAGGACGGTCTAATCGGGATCCCCTTCCCGGAGCACAGCAATGAGCTGCTGTCCCGACTCAACGCGCAGCGGCGGAACGGGCTCCTCTGCGACCTCACGCTGACCTCCCGCGGCACACGTCACCCCACGCACCGCTCCGTCATGGCGGCCGTCAGCCTGTACTTCCGCCGTCTGTTCGGCGCGGAGGAGGGCGAGGAGGGGGGCGAGGGCGTGGGCGACGGGTGCAGCGTGTGCCAGCTGGACTGTGTGTCGCCCGACGCGCTCGCCGCGCTGCTGGAGTTCGCCTACACCGCCACGCTAACCATCCGCAGCTCGGGCATGCGGGACGTCCTGAAGGGGGCGCAGCTGCTGGGCATCCAGTGCGTGGCGGACGCGTGCCGGGACATTCTGGGCGAGGCGGGCGATGATCTGGCGAATCCCGTGAAGGAGGTGGAGCGCTTGCCGTCGCGTCGCAAGCAGGACCGGTGCTCCGTAGCCAGAGCCGTGTCTCCCGCTAGACCTGTTAGCTTCATAGCGCCCGCGTCAGAGGATACGCCTGAATACGGTTTGCTTCCCACGCAGGGACGAGAATCCCACGCCCACCAAAGGTTCCTGATGAACGGAGGCACGCATGAGTCCTACAGGCCCGAAGACACGCCCTCTGAGGAGGAGGAGCCTGGAGCGCCGGAGCGGGCCACACCTCATCACAGCCAATCACAGCAGGGGGACGGGGGAGGGGGCGGAGCCACGGTCGGGAGCGTTCGTAAGAGAAAGTCTCAGACGCCACAGCAGTGTCCCGTCTGCCAGAAGATCATCCACGGGGCCGGGAAGCTGCCGCGGCACATGAGGACACACACGGGCGAGAAGCCGTTCCAGTGCTCGGCCTGCGGCGTGCGCTTCACACGGTACCACACACACACACACACACCTTTAGCGCGATTCGCTACTTTATGATTGAAAATGACTAGCAATTTCTGAGTATCTTTGTGTTTGACTTCAGAGTTAATAATTTACTCACCCCACATCCACAAATCAAGGGTTTTGAGGAAAGCATTCCAGGATGTTTCTCCGTATAGTGTCTTCAATGGGGTCCAAACGGGTCGGATGTGAGTTTCAGTGCAGCTTCAAAGTCTCGCTGAGGAATAAGAGTCTGATCTACACAAACCGGCGACATTTTATGACAAAAATAAACGTTAATATAGTTTTAACCACAAATGCTGTGAGCTGTGATGCGCCACACATGAAAGGTCAAGCGTGACGTAGGCGGAAGAACCGGCCCAGTGCCCTTCCCTACATTTCTGAACACGCTTGACCTTTCACCCATTAGTGGATAAAGTATATAAATGTGTGTTTTGTTGTAAACGTCGCCGGTTTGTGTAGATCAGACTCTTATTCCTCGGCTGGATCGTGTCGAGACTTTGAAGCTGCACTGAAACTCACATCTGACCTTCAACCCGTTGGACCCCATTGAAGACACTATACGGAGAAACCCTGGAGCGTTTTCATTTCTCATTTCATGACGTGAGTAAATTCCCAGGAAATGTGAATTCTGAATTCCTCCTTTATTCTGGAATGTTTCCCATCTTAGGAATGACAAGCTGAAGATCCACATGCGTAAGCACACGGGTGAGCGCCCGTATCCGTGCCCCAGTTGTCCCGCGCGGTTCCTGCACTCCTACGACCTGAAGAACCACCTCTCGCTTCACAGCGGCGACCGGCCCTTCGAGTGCCCGCTGTGCCACAAGGCGTTCGCCCGCGAGGACCATCTTCAGCGGCACCGGAAGGGCCACAGTTGCCTGGAGCTCCGCACCCGCCGGCCCCGGCGCGGCCCCGGCCCGGATCCGGGAGCGTCTCCTCCCACAGAACCCTTCGGCCTCCATCAGCAGCTGGCCGTCGCAGGGCTCCTCGAGGGCCACGGCGGGCCCGTCCCGGGGGTCCCACTGATGCCCGGCGCCCGGATGCCCTTCCCGGAGCTGCTGTGGCGAGCCGTCGCCGGGCCACTGGGGAAATCCCTGGAGAAACCCGAAGGCGGCTCGTCTCCGCACGGCAGCGGCTCCGTCACACACAGAACGTGGGAGGAGGAGGAGGAGGAGGAGCGGGAAGATGCTGGCGAAGAGGAAGAGTGACGTGTGTGTGTGTGTGTGTGTGTGTTCCATCATATATCTGTGGTGTAGTCGCATCATCTTCTGTTTCTGGTGCTGGTTGAGCTCATGAAGAATCACGCAGGGTCTTTGTTTCTGCGGTACGTAGTTTTTGTATGAATCTCGTCTCGTTAATGTTCACGCTATGCAAGATTTCATCACCATGGAGTGATTGAACAAACCTGATTAAAAAAAAAACTAACTTGAGTTAAGAATGCAAATGAAGCAGCTGGAGGCGGAGAGGGGGCGTGGCCTTGCTCTGAACGGGACGTGTATATCGCCACCTACTGGCGCTCAGGACCTCATGACGGGGAATATACTGTAGCTGCTCTTAAATTTAGCCTTTTCCAAATAAAAAGAGTTTGGAATTTATTTTTTCTTTAAATGATAGAATTTCCTTTCATACCAAAGAATAACGGTTAGTAGCTGAGATTAATAATATGTCAATGAATTTTTCAGATATTTGTAGCCTTTAAATGTGTTTGTTTTTCTGTCTGTCGGACCAGGTCTCAGTTCTCGCACGTTTAAAGGGCTTTCAGGACTTAATCAGACGTGTTTGTTTGATTTTCGTTTACGGCGGTTTTTGCTTGTTTGGGAGGATGAGCTTGATTTCATCCTGAATTTATTTTAGAGGACTGATCTGGTTTTCCTGCCCTCTCATTTTTTTTTAAAGAAGGTGACGTGGCAGGGTGGAAAATTCGTTTGTATACTATTCTATTTATTTATTTGTCGGTTTGATATTTATTGTGACTTTCCTGGTTGAGGCTCTTGGGTTATTTTGCATCTTCTCTTCCTTAGAAGAATCGAATCTTCCTTCTCTTTGCTTCCTTCAAGAGCGACTCCTTGAGTCTTTGAGTCTATGAGTTTAGTCAGAGCAACTCCTTGAGTATCTGGTCTTTGAATTCTGTCGGACTGACTCCTTGAGTCTTTGAGTTCAGTCTTAGCGACTCCTTTGAGTTCAGTCTGAGCGACTCCTTGAGTCTTTGAGTTCAGTCTTAGCGACTCCTTTGAGTTTTTAAGTTCAGTCTTAGCGACTCCTTTGAGTTTTTGAGTTCAGTCTGAGCGACTCCTTGAGGATCGGTTCTGCCTTTCTCCTGGTAATGGCCTCAGGGAGACGGGTGAAGCCTGGTCAGATGTACCGTGTGCAAACGCACATATAAACGCTCAGGTGCTGTAGAGATTCAAACGTCCTCTCTTTGCAAGTTTTGCACATTGAATGTCTGATTAAAAGTACAATGGCCTCCGATGACCAGCATAGAAACAGACAGAATGAAACATGGAGGAGCCTTGCCTTTCTTAAAGCAAATACATATCGGAGATATTTTTGAGATGATTTGCATTATATGAGTCATTAATGACATCAACTATAGCTTTAGCCGCTTTCTTTTCGCTCTTCGACCTTGTACATCAAATTGATTTACAGTCTCTATAAGACGCACGCCGAGCCTCATGGGAAGCGTGTCGGGATGCATTCTGGGATTTTCGTCTGTTTGTTACTGTACTGCTGACAGTAGGGAAACTCCCCAAAGAGGTTTATTTGCACTAAAACGAAATCTTTGTGTTGTGAATTATTATCTTGTTCCACTTATGATGATTGTAAATCCTTAATTTCTTCAACCAAAAAAAAAAAAAAACTCTTTGCATCATATTAAGTATATTTGCTGATTTTTTTTTTATGTAAAAAGGTCAAGCTGCCTTAGTTTATTTTTTATTTTATTTTTTGCAACTATTCTCAGGAAATCTTGAGCCATGCACTAAAGTGGTTATGCAAATGGTTAATATTAATTTATTGTATATATTTGTGCTTGGAAATATGAACGCCCTGTTATTAAGTAAAGTCTCTCCAAAGATGTTGTTGTTTATTGATTGATGTAATTGAATCTGAGTTGTTTGTATGTTGTGTGATGATTCGGGTGACGGGACGGGCTCCTGCTCAAAGCCTTCAATCAGGGATCTGTGTTCTGCTCAGAGTCAAATCTCATTCTCATGTTGTACAAATGAAGAGCAAATAAACAAAGATTTACGTTGAAATAGACTCTGCTGCCTCCTGCTGGTTTCATCCTACACTAGTTTAGTGTTTTTATCTCGTGTTGTTAAATGTGTTCTTTTTTTTTTTTTTTTTAATTAAAAGTAAAGAGCATTACAATCAAAGTAGCAAAAAATAAAATAAATAATAAAAAGTATCGAAAAATAATCAACAGTACAGTTAAAGTAATAAAGAAAAAAAAGAGAAAAAAAAAATAACCACAGTGTTAAATGTGTTCCCGATGCGCGTGATCTTGAGGCGTGACGTCACGGTGTTCTAATTAATATTCATGAGTGCTGCTCGAGTTCTGGCCTATGGTTCTGGCGCAGGAATATACATTTTGATTCTTTAAACATGCTCTTTTAAAACTAAATAAATTACATTTGTGCGGTTTTTTCTCTGTTATAAAAATACATTTTATAGATATTTCTGCAAAGTTTAAAAATAAAAAATATGTATTTTTTAATGATTTTTTTTAATGATTTAATTTTGCCTTATGATGGTAATGACACGAAATCTGAAGACAGCTGTATTTGTGCTGAAAATGTCTTTCACAAAAAAGGAAAATTTATTGAAAACTGGCGTTTGTTGGAATCTAAATCAAATCATTAATATGTGGGTTTGGTTTAACAAGTAAAATACCGTAGCATTACTCGATATACAGCCTATTCTTCTGTCTGTAGTTTAGTATGTAGTCGGGGTTTCCCCATTACTTTTGTTTTTGTTAAATATTAATCTAAAGTGGAAGTTTCTTGACAGTAAGGTGAATAGTCAAAAAGTTTCATGTAAACCGCAATAATAACCGTCACACACTCATATTATGGATGAAATTATGTTTTGTAAAAGGATAATTGTCGCAATCAAAACTGTAATGCAATCATTTAAAAACAAGCCTATAATCTTATTTCCCCGTGATTTTAGTTCCACCTACTGGTGACGAACATGATAACGAGACAATATTGTTTCTTATATATATTTTTCTTTCATTAGCAAATTAGTAAAAAAAAAATATTCTTTTGACTCTGTAATTTATGTATTAAGAATAAAAGTGTAAATAAAATAAAGAAACATTTCTGAAGGTAGTTTGCCCGATGGGTTCTGCGCATGCGCGGTGCTAGCGGAAGTGACGCAGACGACAGTGGTTCCGTTGATGGTTTGTGTCTGTCCGAGCGTCTGATCGTTTCTGATCGGTTCGATTTATCGTGATCAGAAGCATAAACTCAGCGTAACAGATGTCATTCGGTGTCCCTCACAGCGCCGGGTAAGTGTGTGTGTGTGTGTGTGTGTGTGTGTGTGTGTGTCGGTTAAAGAGTTCGACGGTTCTGCTAATGGTGGGTGTTACGTAACAACAAACCAACAGAAGCCCAGACACATATGAAATATTATTAATCTCAGATATCAGATCTTCATATGATCCTGCTTCTGTTCCGTGTTTATCCGTTCCACGGTGAGCCCGCGATGTTTGGACCCAGAGAACAGTGTAAAGTGTGTGATAATACACACTCATTGCCACATAGTTCAGTGTTTGAGCTGATAATACTGATATTAACACATTCAATAAAACTATGCGTGAAAGTACGCCGTTCATCTTCATCCAGTCAGTGAAGTCATGCAAGATCATTGGTGTGTGTGTGTGTGTGTGTGTGTGTGTGTGTGTGTGTGTGTGTGTGTGTGTGTGTGTGAGAGAGAGAGAGAGAGATCTGTGTGTGTGGGACAGGGCTCTCCACTTACTGTGAATGAGGGATAACATAATCTAGAGTGCTATTTGTTTGTTATACTCAACAATATTTATTATAATTATAACATGGTTATGTTTTACTTTGAGCCTGGGTTCTCCCAAGGGTTTTTTCCTCCATCGGGTCATCTGATGGAGTTTTTCGATTCCTCTCTTGCTCAGTTGGGGATATTCAAATTAAATGACCCATCATAACACTGATCAGCTCTGCCAAACTTGGATATATTTTTTCCACTATGGAAAATTAATGATTACTAAAATTAATGACTGGAAATTTCCATTTATATGTGAAATAATAAAATATCTGGATATCATGGTTCAGTCTTACAAGCTTTTTTTATTCAACAACCATTCCTGATAACTGGTATTGAAATATGTACATTTATCATTTTCTTTCATGAGCTGTCGAGAGTCGTGTTTCACAGAGTGTGTGTGTCTGGTAATGGACAGTCAGGACTGGGTTTAAAGGGATAGTTCACTTTGAAATTAATGTTTGATATGTTTTATCTTCCCTCAAGGGCATCCAAGATGTCGGTGTCTTTGTTTCCACAGTATTTTCAATTTTGACATTTTTCGCTCAAACCGTTGTTGTCTATCAGTCATACACTGGAGGCTAAGGGGGTCCACCAAAGAGCAGCACAGAGAAGTCCAAATTAAACATGATTTAATGACTCGTAAATGTAAGCACACATTGATGGCCTAAGACACGAAACGAGCGGTTTGTGTGAGAAAACCAACAGTATTGATATCGTTTTTAAACGATATAAGGTAAAACCCTGATGTGTGTAATATTTGAATATTCTGCCGTGCCACTGGGCCGGGCCGGGACAGCGCTGGCTCATCTGGGTTTAGTTGATCATTTGTTCTTCTACAGCATCATCCCTGTGTAGCGGACCCTGGGACGCCGTTACAGCCGCGCTTGGCTCTCTTCGCGACTGTTTATAATAGAGATAGATTAGCGTTAGTTGCGTACGCTTAAAGGTGGTGTTGATGATGGTGGTGATGAAGATGATGGTGGTGAGGATGTTGATGATGATGACGTGTTTGTGTTTATCAGGCGGCGCAGTAAGTGGGACCAGGCCGGCCCGGGTTCCTCGGGTTCCTCTGATGGAGGTTCTGCTCCCACCGGAGCTCTGGACGCCGCGGCCGCTGTCGCCGCTAAGATCAACGCTATGCTCGTGGCTAAAGGGAAACTCAAGCCGTCTCAGATCAACAGCGCCGCTCCGGCTGATAAAGTCAGTCCTGCTGATCTCCCACCAGGGCCATTACACACTTCACAACTTCCCTCTGTCAGCTGATGTGCAGAATCAGGCTCACATTACATTAGTTTAACATTTGAGATGTATGATATGTTGGCCGATATAGGCTCATTTGTGATGGTATCGGCCTGATGCGTGAATTAGACTGATATATGGACATACTGTATTATTTCCTTCACATGCGCACTGAACACGATGACTCTGAATTGCTCGGAATATGATTGGAATCACTTTGAAAAGGAAAAATATAGTTTATGGATGCACCGATATGAATATTTTGGGCGATACCGATTACTGATAATTCTTTATATTCAAAAGCCTTTATATTTTGAGAGCCTGATTACAAAAGCAGAAGTCTCACCGTTAAAATCCACGTCTCAAACACACAATTACAATGTTCTCATTATCGTTTGACATGACGGACCTGTGCTGCTCTTCTGTTCACAATCAGTTCTACAATCAAATCTCACTCCATGTTTTATTTACTCACCAAAACTCATTTGTTTTTGGTTCTTGAGCGGGAATTCTGTATCCTCTGCACATCCAGTGCGATACCACTGTATATAGTCTTCATTCATATTTTAATCAAGCTGTTATTTTTATATTGTTAGCTGTCATTGTTAAGATCTAGAACCTTTTTCGTGTGCATTTGACATTTATTTATATCTTATTTTATTTCAGCTTCATTTCACTTAAAGTACAATATGTTTAAAGTCCCCCTGTGGTGTAAATCCAGCGTTTAATGTTGTGTATGCGGTGTGTTTAATCCGCTTCAACACAATCGCTGGTGTTTCTGACGTCACAAATTACCTTGTAACCAATCAGATCAACGTGTGATCGGCAACCAGTGGATCTCTGAGTGAGTGGAGGTGGGGCTCATTTGCATATTCATAGAACTGCGCATACTAAATGAGGCGAGGGTGTCGAGTTACATTGAAGATATTTTACAGATGAAGAAGTTTCTTCATTTTGGTGATCACAGATGAGTTTCAGTGATGAACTGATCGACTACAGCGGGACTTTAAATGTTTTAGAGAGTTAAAAATAGAGTCTTTAATTTAATGACGGAGCTGAAGGTCTGTTTACTCAAGTGTAATGTTACGGGAAACACTATAAGATGAAGTATAAGTATCATACGCTCGCAGTGTGAGGAGGAACACACACTCATGATCCGCTGCAGGTTTCAGGTGCGGCGGCGAGTAAACTGAAGGACGATCTGGTGGTGGCAGAAGTGGAGATCAACGACGTCCCGCTGACCTGCCGAAACCTGCTGACCCGCGGACAGACTCAAGACGAGGTGTGTGTGTGTGTGTGTGTGTGTGTGTGTGTGTGTCCTCCGCTCACTGCTGGTGTTCTCCACAGATCAGCAGAGTGAGTGGCGCTGCTGTGTCCACCAGGGGGCGCTACATGTCCTCAGAGGAGAAGAGCAAAGCCCTGCCCAGGTGAGATGCTTCACACTGCGATTGGATTGCAATAAATATTCAGTAATTACTGTAAATACTAATGTGTGTGTGTGTGTGTGTGTGTGCTGATGTTTCCACAGTGACCGTCCGCTGTATCTGCATGTTCAGGGCCAGACCCGAGACCTAGTGGACAGTGAGTGACCGCACTGATGGAGGAGCTTCCTCACGTGTGTGTGTGTGTGTGTTTAACATCATTCTCTCTGTGTGTGTGTGTAGAGGCCGTTAACAGGATTAAGGAGATCATCACTAACGGTGTGGTGAAGGCCGCCACCAACTCGACCTACAGCGGAGCGACGGTCACTGTGTACCAGCAGCCCGGATCCACCACTTTACCCACAATCCCCTCTGCTGCACACAAACCACACTATACAGGCGGCGTGAGTACACAGCGTTCAGTACTTCAGCGTTCATACAATGGTTATCAAGACTGAGCTTTTGCTAATTATTATTTGATGTAATTGACACGAGTGTGTGAGAACAGGATATTAATAAAACATCCCATTCCTGGACCCTCCAGAACTACGAGGAACGTCTTAGCTAGTCTTAAGCCCCGTTCACACCGCCAGCGATTTTGTCGCTGTGTGTCGATAGGCTCTGTACTGTGATGTCGCTTGTGGGCGTTCGTAGTGCTGTCGCTCTTGTGTTATTGGTAGACTGCACGTCTGGCCATATCTATACAAAAGACCATCACAAGTGATATATAATTTTAATTTGACTGGGAATAAATGACGTTTAAAGCTAAAAAGAAACCATATGCTGTTGGGAGAGTGTTTTTATATCTCCACAGCTGTGTTCAGTGGATTAAATCATTTACTAGAGGAACGATCGATCAATGAACAAATTTAACTCACTCATACTGTCACAAATTATAAAAACGTCATTCGAATTTGACAAATAATCAATTTTCTTGTCCCTAATAGTCAATGTAATGCAGGGGAAATTGTAAAATGAACTGCAGCAGTGCTAACGTGCATCATATAATTACAACACTCGAACTATAACGTTAAATGTATGAATTAAACTCACTGTCGACAGTTTCTTTTCCATGCATCATTTTATTATCCATGTATGTGGTTACAGTCAAATCATATAAAACAGTGAAATCGTCCTCAAACTCTTTCTTTCTGTCTTGCCTGCACTGCACTCGAGACGAGACGGTGACGTGAGCTGAGCTCCACTGAAAGTCTTCTTTCCTATTGGTTGTCGCTCGCGAAAATCGCTTCTCATTTGCATAAAGTTGAAAATTCTCAACTTTTGTCGCTTGTCTCTTGTCGCTTGACACGCCCACATTCTGTCGCCAACGGTCACTGTCGCTCGTGTCGCCGGATGTCGCCAGCGCTCCATTGAAATGAATGGGATCTTGTTGCTTTGTCGCTGCGTGTCGCTGGCGGTGTGAACGAGGCTTTAGTGTCTTCCTCATTCAACACACAGGATTGAGACTAACCGTGTGTGTGTGTGTGTGTGTGTGCAGATGCACTATGTGCAGGATAAGGTGTTCGTGGGGCTGGACCAGGCGCTGCACGGTTTCAGTGTGAAGGAGTGTGTGGAGGGTCCGGGCTGCTCGTATCTTCAGCACATTCAGGCAGAGACGGGAGCCAAAGTGTTCCTGCGGGGGAAAGGGTCGGGGTGTCTGGAGCCGGCGTCAGGGCGGGAGGCGTTCGAGCCCATGTACATATACATCAGGTGTGTGTACGGATCACACACACTCACAGTCAGTGTTCAGGCAGTTGAAGCACACCCCTGTTCATGAGTTTCTCTGTTCCTCCAGTCACCCAAAACCAGAAGGACTCGCTGCTGCAAAAACCCTCTGTGAAAACCTCCTGCAGACCGTAAGACCCGTCTCTCTCTCTCTCTCTCTCTCTCTCTCTGTCTCTCTCTGTCTGTCTAATATTATTTTTATTAGGGATGTCCCGATCCGATACTCAGGATCGGTATCGGCTCCGATCCAGCCATTTTTGCGGGATCGGGTATCGATCAGACGAGGCCGATCCAAATCCGATATTGTGTGTATACTATTATGTTATTGTTAAAGGGTTAGTTCACCCAAAAATGAAAATTAAGTCATTAATTACTCACCCCCATGCTGTACCAACCCCGTAAGACCTTCGTTCGTCTTCGGAACACAAATGAGGATATTTTTGATTAAATTTGAGAGCTGTATAACTACCACATTGGCTCCTAAAGGACTGCCTCTTGACGGCCCAGAAAGTCAATGAAGAAAATGTTTAAATATCCCAAGTGACTACCGTGGCTCAACTATATGTTTATCAAGCGACGCGAATACTTTTTGTGCGAAAAAACAAACAAAAATAACGAGTTTATTCGACTATTTCTTTTCTTCCTTGTAGGCCAGAACGAGACTTACTTAGATTTCCACGACGCATGCGCGAGAATTGCGATCTCCTTACACCAGCTTACACCACTTCAGATCGCAATTCTCGCGCATGCGTCGTGGAAATCTAAGTAAGTCTCGTTCTGGCCTACAAGGAAGAAAAGAAATAGTCGAATAAACTCGTTATTTTTGTTTGTTTTTTCGCACAAAAAGTATTCGCGTCGCTTGATAAACATATAGTTGAGCCACGGTAGTCACTTGGGATATTTAAACATTTTCTTCATTGACTTTCTGGGCCGTCAAGAGGCAGTCCTTTAGGAGCCAATGTGGTAGTTATACAGCTCTCAAATTTAATCAAAAATATCTTCATTTGTGTTCCGAAGACGAACGAAGGTCTTACGGGGTTGGTACAGCATGGGGGTGAGTAATTAATGACTTAATTTTCATTTTATGGGTGAACTAACCCTTTAAGCCCCACAGAAGTCACAAAAACATTCTAAAGTACCATAACGTTTTCGTGCACTCTATTATAAGTGTTCTGAAGCCATTATGTGAGAGAGAAATTAATATTTAAGTCATTAAATTCAAGATCACATAAACTTTTCCCTCTCGCG
Organism: Pimephales promelas; assembly: GCF_016745375.1. Next base: position 555,542 of record NW_024121344.1, on the reverse strand, counting down.
GCTGTCAGTCATTCTCCATTCAGGACTCAAACAGCGCGTCGCGTTCGGTTACAGTAAATGATGAAACTATCTTCAAGATGATTCAATGTTAATACTATTATACTTTATCTGTAGATAAAGGTCTATGTTTTCTAATAAAACAACATTATCTTGCTGGACTTTATTCCTGTAACTATCGTGTTACTTCCTACCAGGTGTCGGACGCTGTCTGTTAGATCACAACACCAGACTCGGAGCACTATTGTTCTTCACGCGCACAGTAACTGAAATTTAAAACTGTTTAAAGAAAAGGCTCAATAAACTATTGTATAGATAGATACTGTTTAATACACTGTCCATCAATATGTATTTCCTTTGTGCTTTGAACTTTTCAAAGCGGACTCGACGCGCAACATGCATAGTGTGCATACTCGGCTGCGTGCTGCTGTAACTCCACGTGGTTTCAAGCGCCTCATTCTCCGCTCGGAATGCGCATAAGCGCTTTGTGCCGCACTGTGTTGGAGTCATTCATATCATAATGCAGTGACGTAATTAAAGCTTATTAACATTAATAATTATTAATGTTGCTGCCTCATTAAATAGCTGTGCTATACATTTAATGTCTCAATTTTTTAGTATATAAAAAATATATAAAATAATTACTTGGTTATATATAAAATAATTATCTTTTTCATTTTTGTTATATTGTTTTTCATAAATGTATTTTACAACAATACAAAGAGCAATATGTATTATTCACTAATCTAGTTTATAACAGCATTTGTTGTCATAGATTATGATCATATATTTTGGGGATTTGTTGTTTATCTTTATATTGAAGCTGTCTGTATTAAGTAGATTGTGTTTAACACACACAAGAGTGATAATCAGTTTAACACACAGTTAGAGAAATTCTACTTGCTTTAAAAAAACTGTACTGCTATTTAAAATGTAGAATACTGCTGTTTAAATTGTTTTAACTTTAAACCTGTTGGTAGCTAGCTAGCTTTAAGGTCTGAAGTACCTGCATTTTCTTTTATATATATATATATATAGTGTTTGAATAAAGGGTGGGATGTGAACTATATACTGGAGGTATATTTTAAGGGGCTAATTGAGAAAATTGCTATATTTTTTATTAGTTTAAAATATCGGATTAATATCGGTATCGGCAAAAGCCAAAACTGTGGCATCGGTATCGGAAGTGAAAAAGTGGTATCGGGACATCCCTAATTTTTATACTATTATAGTTTAAAAATGTATCATTTAATATTTATATTATTTCAGCTTCAATTCAATGAATTAAAACTGAATTTAATAGTCTTTCTTGATTAACTGTAATAACTGTGTGTGTGTGTGTTTGTGTGTCTGGCAGGTTCATGCTGAGTATTCTAGATTCCTGAATCAGATGAGCAGTGTGATGCCCACTCAGGGTAAACACACACACACACACACACACACACACACACTCATCAGGCTGATCTCATGAAATGGTGTGTGTATACCACCGTGCTATCAACACGCATAATCGCTCTCAGCGTGTTTCTGAACGGCGTTAACCGAACGTTACACTACTGTATAAATATACGAGCGACCCCAACCCGACCCGTCACTGGGGTTAACACGAGTTATGAGTCTCCCTCACCATCAGAGGGAAAACGTGTCTCGCTCCACAGATGTAGATCTGCATTTTGCTTCGTTTCGCAGACTTGACTTGGAAGTGGCGTGTGTGTGTACACAAGTCATGATCTCATGTTGCACACACACACACACACTCTCCACACTCACTCACACAGCTTGTATGTTCTTATCTGCTGAGTCTGATCAGTGTGTGTGTGTGTGAGCAGGTTTTCTCCAGCCTCCTGCTATGAACGGGATGCCTCCTCAGTCTCAGTATTATCCTCATCCTCCCGCCGGATTCCAGCCGTATCCGGTTCCTGTTCCTCCGCAGCCCGTCGCTCCTCCGTATCCGGTGTCTCCCGCGGCCCCGGGGCCCGCCCCCCCCGCGCAGTATCCCCTCGCGCCCGCTAGCGTCCCGGCACAGGTAACCCGCGCTCACCTGCGTGTGTGTGTGTGTGTGTGTGTGTGTGTGTGCGCACTGCTCGTCTGATTCAGGAGTCTAGAATACTCAGCATGAACCTATCAGACGACGACACACACACACACACACACACACACACACAGTGTTATTACAGTAAAGGGGTGAAACTAACACTACTAACACTGTGTGTGTGTGTGTCACATCTCTCTCTCTCTCTCCAGACTCTTCCTCCAGCTCAGTTCCCGCCCCCTGCCATGGCTCCACCCTCACTCTCAGCTCCTCCCAGACCCGTGGCTCCACCCAGACCTGTGGCTCCGCCCCTCCCGCCACAGAAGCGCCGCTTCACCGAGGAGGTGCCGGACGAGTCGGAGCAAGGCCTTCTGGGATACCAGGTGAGCTGTCGGCCCACGCCGGACCCTGCTCTCGTCACCGTTTGGCTTTCTCCCGTTTCTGTAGGTGTGTGTGACGCCGGCTTGCTGTCGCCACGGTGATGGACGGTTTGTGGGCGGGGCCTGCGGGTCTGCAGGATCTGCATGTCTAGTGAAGGACAGCTGATAAGAGCAAACTCTAGTGAGCCGCAGATCTACACCAGCCCCAGTCAGGTCACTTCGTGTCGTCAGATACTCTTAGAGTTTCATTCAAATCTGAAAAAATAGTGTTTTTATTTGTACTTTAGTTTGGCATTTTCATTATTATTGTTTTAAACACATGGCCCTTGTTATATACCTGTGGTGATTATTAGCGTACAGCGGCTCACTGGGGTACTGCTCACTGACTGTGTGTGTGTGTGTGTGTGTGTGTGTGTGTGTGTGTGTGAGAGAGATATGATCAGTCACTGATGTGTGTGTGTGAGAGATGATCAGTCACTGATGTGTGTGTGTGTGTGTCTGTAAAGGAGGGTGTGTGTTAATGCTGTTGTGTTTTTCTGCTCATAGCATGGACCCATTCATATGACTAATTTAGGTGCAGGCATGTCTGTGGGCAGCCCAGAGCCGTCAGGACCCCCGTCTGCTGCTTCCTCAGGGCCTGTGAGAGAGAGAGACAGGTCAGACACACACACATCACGTGATGTGATAAATTCACTTGTATATAATGATTTTATAAACATTTTCATAATTTTCTGTATTGAAAGTGAATGTGATTGTGTGTGTGTGTGTGTGTGTGTGTGTGTGTTGCGCAGCAGCAGAACGATCATGCCGTGTGTGTCAGCGCCGCTCAACGGACTGAGATCTCAGAAAGCAGACGAAAAGACGGCGCCGCCGAGCCTTCTGGGTAAGACATGACTCACACACACACTCCTGCTGATGCCTGTCATCACACACACACACACACACAGACACAGATGAGCTGCAGCAGCGGGACTGTATCATTAGCACAGGTAAAGCTGAAGTGTGGCGTTTCACAGGAAATGACACGCTTCAGCTTGAGGGCCGTGATTGGTCAGTTGAGTTGAGGCTCCTCCCCTGCCGTGCCGTGTGACTCCGCACTAACAGGCGTCTCTCTTGTGTTCTGTGTTCTCTCTCTTTCTCTGTGTTTTTTCTCTCTCTCTTTCATGTCCCTGCGGGGGGATGCTGGATGGGCGGGGCCTCGTTCCCTTCCGCCTCCTGATTGGACGCTTCCAATGACATGCGGTTATTTAACTTCCTGTTTCCTTGATTGCTGGTATGGTGTTGTTTGTGTGCTTGTCTCTGGTTTCTGGTGTCATCAGAGCCGCAGGTGAAGCGGGCCCGGGCCGGGCTGGTGGCGTACGCCGGAGATTCCTCGGATGAAGAGGACGATCACGGAGCCTCCAAAGGATATACGTACCTCTCGCCTTCTCCTCACCGGCCCAAAACACACACACACACACACACGCCGCAGCCCTTCTGGATGGCACCGTAGACACACACACACACACACACACACACACACACACAGGTAGCGTCGTCATTCATGGCCTCATCCGCTCCGAAAGACTCTGGCTCAGATGAGGAGCCGCAGAAGTCAGCATGTGACTGATCATGTGACTGATGGCAGATCATGTGACACCGCTGGACTCACGTTTTAAAGCCGGCTCTGTTTTAGTTTCTTCTTCACTTTGATTTGTAATGTAACTGTGATTCTCTTGACAAATAAACTCATTTACTCACAGAATGTGCGTGTCCTGTTTATTCTTCTACAGCCGTAAAGTTGATTTTAGAGTTAATTCTATGAGATTATGAGTCTACCGCACAACTGTAGAGTTCTGTAACGATGGAAACATTGGCAGCCAATCAGAATCCACCCTGCTTTAGCCCGGTGCTCTGCGTGGCGTTTAAAAAGACACAACTTTTTTTTGTTTCAATGAAAGGAATTTACTATATTTTAAGGGGGTTAGAATTAGAACAAAAATACTATCTTGAATTTTTATTTGAAATAAATATTTTCAAAAACACTTTTCACTCTAAAACTGCAAGAAAATCAAAGCAGAAGACAAAAAAAAGTTTTTCGCAAATCTGTCTGTAAAGGAAATGTGTTCGACGCGGAGGGGTCGGAGGCGGGTTCGAGCACCGTGTTAAAGGGATACGCCACTTTGAAACGCCACTAAGCACACATTGATGGCCTAAGACACGAAACGAGCGGTTTGTGTGAGAAAACCAACAGTATTTATACCGTTTTTACCTCGTGTAATCACAGTGATCTGAATCTGTTGTTCAATGTCCAACTGAACCGAACTGAATCAGTTCAATGTTACGCCGGAAGTGATCGCTCGCGTGTGACGTCACTCAATATTTACACGGAGATTTCGGAAGTTTTACCTTTTACTAAACATATTTAGATATACCGAAATCATCTTCCATTGCGGTTTCCCGTATATCTAAATATGTTTAGTGAAAGGCAAAACTTCCCAAATCTCCGTATTAACAGAGAGTGACGTCGATCACTTCCAGACCGAAGCGCCCGTGCCGTCAGTGGCTGTGATTACACGAGGTAAAACTATATAAATACTGTTGGTTTTCTCACACAAACCGCTCGTTTCGTGTCTGAGGCCATCAGTGTGTACTTACAATTACGAGTCATTAAATCATGTTTAATCTGGACTTCTCTGTGCTGCTCTTTGGTGGACCCCCTTAGCCTCCAGTGTATGACTGATAGACAACAACGGTTTGACTGAAAAATGTCAAAATTGAAAATACTGTGGAAACAAAGAAACCCACATCTCGGATGCCCTTGAGGGAAGATAAAACATATCAAACATTAATTTCAAAGTGAACTATCCCTTTAAACTTCGGAGAGCTCCCTCAAAGGACTTTTGCAGGATGAGATGTTTGTCATTATTGTTAGTTTTTTTTTATTGTTAACATTATTATTACTTATACTTATTGTTATTATTAGTTCACATTATGCTCTTTGTTATAGTTATCATTATTAGTGTTATTGTTATCGTCGTTATACTATGATATCAAGTGCATCTTTAATTCATCAAGCAGAAGTTATCAACACACATTTATATTCGACTCACACAATATTTGAGAATTAAATCCCTTTATTCAAAGTTAACAGCTCAAACTGGATTCCCATGATTTTCTGACAGTATTTACATTCCCTAAAGCTGTTCTCCCACAGGTGAAGTCCGAGGGAGTGTGTGTTCTGGGGTCAGCTCTTCGTGTCCAGGATGAAGTCTGCGGGGAGTGTGTGTTCTGGCGTGCGCCGGAGCTGTTCGTCATGCGAGCGCAGTGTCCAGAGCTTCTCCAGCTCATACGTGTCTCTGGTGTCCGACAGCATGAGGTGAAGCACCATGGATCCTGCGGGACAGAACACGGTCAGTCACACACACACACACACACACACACTCACACTACGAACCGAAGTCGATGCACTTCCAGTCGTCGCAGTCTCTGCCCTCCAGCCGAACGTGCCGCTCCTCGTTCTTACGCAGGAACTTAAACTGCGAACACAAAGAGTGTTTCAGATCGAACCCGGACACACGTCCACTGAACCGAGAGTCTCCGCGTCATCCGGGTCTATGGAAGTGTTTCTGCCTGGGAATAAACCATAAAAAAGGGAACTGACTCCCAGTTTATAACTCACACTTCTCAGTTCATTGCTCACTATCAAATGTGTTTATTCTCAGGTGAAAAGAAGCTTCCATAGATCTCGGTTCAGTGTGTGTTTCCAGCGCGCGTCTTTACCGCTTTGAGCGCGCTCTCTGCCATGGCGCTGAGGTGGCGCGGGGAAGATCCGCTCACGATGATCATGTGATCGGTGTACCTGAGCTCAGGTGAAACCCGGATGACACAGATGTCGGAAGCGTTCTCCTGCCTCAGGGCCGACACCAGCAGACCCACGTCAAACCCTGAACACACACACACACACACACACAACAGGAACACTTCACTAAAACACTGTGGAAGTCAATGGGGTCCAACAACTGTAGAACAATATCTCTGTATTCGACAAATAAAAGAAACTCGTACAGGGAGACAAAATGATGAGAGAACTTTTGGGAAATTTGGGGTTAACTGTCCCTTTAACTGCGTGTAATTATGCATACTTTATTATTACTACAGTTACAGTACATGTCATGTGCAACAATGTTCTGTTACTTTTAAATTTGCATGAAACTCAAACCTATTTTAAGACCCTCCTGATTTCAACATTAGACATTAGAGTTGCAATAATGAGAAGAGTAACATAAACGAGCTTGACTATCAAAATTAGTTTATCAATTTATTTAGCAGATGTTAGTACGAGGCAGACATGAGTTGTGTGTCAGAGCCTCACCTCGAGCTGTGTCGGTCTGGAGCTCGGCGCGTGTTGTGCTGTTTTCTGCTGTGGTTGTGAGGTGTTGAGTGTGTGTGTGTGTGTGTTGTGTGTTCTGCTGTACAGACGAGCTGAAGCCTGCGACTCTGAAGAGCCCGCGAGGAGCTGGACACCGCAGACAGCGCGCTAACATCATTCTTGTGTGTGTGTGTGTCATTCATGAGGACGTTATTCGAGAAAGCACGTGATCTGAGGTCTCGCTCTATCGGAGTCGTCCTTGCTTCTGCGGCTGCGCGCGTGTGACGTCACCGGATGTTGTTTTACGTTCGTGAATGTGCTTAGCAGCTGCGTTGGTGTTTTTTAAACATGTTTTTTTAGACCATTAAAAGCCTCTTTTTACTTTTGTACCACAGACAGCCAGCTCTGCCCAGTTTGAGAAATAATTTCTCAAAATATGAATCTGTTCCTCATGACATTCAAGACATGAAAACCATCATCAGGTGTAAATCACTCAGGATGAACATGAGGTTAGCTGATAAACCATTCTAACATCTCAGAAATAGAGAAATGTTATATTTATACACAGTATCCCCTTCATGATGAGACAGTGCGGATGAATTATTAATACACAGCATATTTAGTTTTACTGTTGTTTTTGGTTTGTGGCCATCTGGTGGTCAAAGGGTTGAACAGCACTTACAAAACTGCTTAATCAATATTAAACACTTTAAATGATAATTTCAAGTCATTCACACTAAAAGAAAATATATTAAACAAACACGAGATCTGCAACCTGTGTATTTTAAATAGTCAGCTTTATTTCTACAGTACAGCTCGTTACACAGTAATAAACAGGACAATAACAGTTACTTAATGTTGTTTATGATTCACATGTGTGAAGTACAGAGATGTGGAAGTGCGTTAGAGACTCCTGCAGACGGGCTGTGACGACTCTTCGGCTGCTGATGCCGTCGATGACCTGGAGAGAGAGAGAGAGAGTGGAGTGAGAGTGTGTGAGAGGAGTGTGTGGAGTGAGAGGAGTGTGTGGAGTGTGTGAGAGGAGTGTGTATCTGAGGAGCACAGATGTGGCCAGCGGTGCAGGAGGAGAACAGATGCAGCACATCAGCGGATCTGAGCGTCTCGAGCTGGCTCGTTCATCTAGCGAATGGCTAGCTCTGATCTGACCACTGACAGGCCCGACAGACGAGAAGATTCGCGCACACACACACACACACACACACACACACACACACGGACAGAGAGAGAGAAGTCAATCTCACCTTGATCTGCAGGAGCCTTCCTGTGCGAGAGAGAAAAACAACAGTTAAAAAATGTGAAATCGCTGGTGTTTCTGACGTCACAAACGACCTTGTAACCAATCAGATCAACGTGTGATCGTCAACCAGTGGATCTCTGAGTGAGTGGAGGCGGGGCTCATTTGCATATTCATAGAACCGCGCATACTAACGAGGCGAGGGTGTCGAGTCACATTCAAGATATTTTAAATTCTTAAGACATTTTTTTTTTTTTCAATGAAACAAAAGTTTAAATGTCAGTCATTTTGGTGATCAAAGATGAGTTATAAGGAATACAATTATTGACTACAGGGGGACTTTAAAACTAACACAAACTACAAAAGCCATCAACAAAATAAAATAAATTCTAAGATCACATAAAACTAGCAGAAACACCAAAATCATTCGAGTAAACAATTATTATATTATATTCATAAAACTCGTCCACGTGCGTTACTGTGCGAGCACGCGCTCCGGCGTCTCGCGATAGAGAACTAAATCACCCGATTACAATTACAGCACAATAAACCTGATTTAGATCAGACACATTAGAAAACACCGTTCAGAGGTAAAATACTTACTATATGAGCTTAGAACCGAGGAGAAATGAGGAATGGCGGAGTCTCACACACACACACACACTCTCTCTCCTTCTCCCTGAAGCTTTCCTGTGTTGTCGAATAGGGTTTTACCGCCATCGACTGGTAAGGAGTGTGTGGATTAAAAATGACATACTCCCTTCCCTTTTCCTTTGTTTTTTAATCCTCTCCCACAAATGAGTTATTTTAAAATAATATGTAAACTATAAAATTCATTGTGTGAAATATGTCCTTATATAAATATATTTTTGGTAAGATTTTGCATTATATTTCTTCTTTCAGCCTCGTATTTCTGACAGAATATGTTCATAATTTCTCGTCTCATACACATTTTATACTTGTGCTGTTTAGTTGTGTGTGTCCAAATCTCATCCTTGATATTATAATCTCCTCTCTCCTGTTTTCCTTCTCCCACTTTCCCTCTTTCCTTTGCATGCTACAAAACCATCGATCTTTCTTCTTCTTCAACCTTTATTAATAATACTCTTGATTTCAGTCTTACTTAGCTTAACAATTAAATTAATGTCATTGTTCTTTAGGTTTTATGGCTTTTTTCTGACTTATCTGACGTTCCTATTATTCCATTATTCTGACATGCCCCCTGCGCGCGCGCGCGCGCGCACACACACGCTCACACACAATGCTGTGATGTCATTGACTGGCAGCTGTTGGATACTTTTATTAAAGTTTATAGACAGTATTTGGCGAAGGCATGGGCCCATACATCGGTTATTTTTGGATGATGGACAAAATCAGTTCTGTAAAGTTCTGATAAAGTTTTAAAGTTCATCTGAATGGATCAAGAACTGACTCTGATAATGTTGTTGTTGAGCAGATCCACAGTCCAGTCAGTTTCAGATCCACAACTCGGGCAGTGACCATTTCCATGAATGAACAGTGACAGGTGATTGTCAGGCTGATGTTTGGATCCGAACTGCGCATGCGCGTCATCTCCGTCGCTCCAGTGAGTTTGAGCTGCAGCGCGTTTCATTCCAGACGCGCGTGTTGGACATGAGCGCACATCCTTACATCTAAAGAACGCGATTTAAACTAGTTTCAGAAGCTATCTTCGGGTTTTCTTCACACAGACAGTCTTCGGGTGATTGCGTGATTATGGGCTGTTCGTCTTCCAGCACCCAGACGCTCGCGCAGGAGGACCGCCCGGGCGTCAAAGCGGAGGACGCGCGCGGGGAAACTCTGCGTAAGTTCAACATTCCTCATAAACATGCCATCAGTCCAGATGCACTACAGCTCTGAGAACGCCTGGCGTGCTGTTATCATCTTACATGTACTTAAACGTGTAGTCTGAGATTTACATCTTAGTCATATTATTGGGAATCTTTAATCATTAAAATCGATGTGCAGCATCTTATTTCTGTCTATGCTGACACACACACACACACACACTCAGATGACGATGATCAGCACAGACAGCTCAGACCCGGTCAGGACTCGTTTGGCCCCGGGCGTCGCTCTGTTCCTCTGGTCCGACCAGTCGCTGTGTTTCCAGATCATGTTCACCTCGGCGCTTCCATTGAGAGACAGGCACACACACACACACACACACACACACACACACACACACACAGTGACTCGGTCCGTGAGAAGATCAGCTTCACCCTGTTAATCAGCTGGAGCAGAAACTCTGTCATGATGTTCCAGTGTGTGTTTATCTGCGCTGTTTGTTCTCTCATAGGGTTCGTGTCAAACATAAAATACACACTCGCACTCACACTTTAAGATAGCCTGTGTTTGAGGAGAAGGGTTGAGTTCAGAGTTCAGCAAGTCAAGAAGCTTCGTTTAAAAATCAATAATGAGGGAAAACATGAGAATAAAAGAACACAAACTCTTAATAAGAGAGTCATCACCCGTGAGTTCAGTCCAAACGGGCACCGTACTGCTGTTTCCACACACTCACACACACACCGTCTGTAGTGAGTCTGTCATCTTTGGCTGAAGTTGTATGTTGCTGCGGTCTGATGTTGTGTATCTGATGTTGTGTGTGTGATGTTGTGTGTCGCTGCGGTCTGATGTTGTGTGTCTGATGTTGTGTGCTGCTGCGGTCTGATGTTGTGTGTCGCTGCGGTCTGATGTTGTGTGTCTGATGTTGTGTGCTGCTGCGATCTGATGTTGTGTGTCTGATGTTGTGTGTCTGATGTTGTGTGTCTGATGTTGTGTGTCGCTGCGGTCTGATGTTGTGTATCTGATGTTGTGTGTCTGATGTTGTGTGTCGCTGCGGTCTGATGTTGTGTGCTGCTGCGATCTGATGTTGTGTGTCTGATGTTATGTGTCAGATGTTGTGTGTTGCTGCGGTCTGATGTTGTGTGTCTGATGTTGTGTGTCTGATGTTGTGTGTCGCTGCGGTCTGATGTTGTGTGTCTGATGTTGTGTGTCGCTGCGGTCTGATGTTGTGTGTCTGATGTTGTGTGTCAGATGTTGTGTGTTGCTGCGGTCTGATGTTGTGTGTCTGATGTTGTGTGTCAGATGTTGTGTGTTGCTGCGGTCTGATGTTGTGTGTCTGATGTTGTGTGTCTGATGTTGTGTGTCGCTGCGGTCTGATCTTGTGTGTCTGATGTTGTGTGTCTGATGTTGTGTGTCGCTGCGGTCTGATGTTGTGTGTCTGATGTTGGGTGTCAGATGTTGTGTGTTGCTGCGGTCTGATGTTGTGTGTCGCTGCGGTCTGATGTTGTGTGTCTGATGTTGTGTGTGTGATGTTGTGTGTTGCTGCAGTCTGATGTTGTGTGTCTGATGTTGTGTGCTGCTGCGGTCTGATGTTGTGTGTCTGATGTTGTGTGTCAGATGTTGTGTGTTGCTGCGGTCTGATGTTGTGTGTCGCTGCGGTCTGATGTTGTGTTTCTGATGTTGTGTGTTGCTGCGGTCTGATGTTGTGTGTCTGATGTTGTGTGCTGCTGCGGTCTGATGTTGTTTGTCTGATGTTGTGTGTCGCTGCGGTCTGATGTTGTGTGTCTGATGTTGTGTGTTGCTGCGGTCTGATGTTGTGTGTCTGATGTTGTGTGTCTGATGTTGTGTGTCGGATGTTGTGTGTCTGATGTTGTGTGTCTGATGTTGTGTGTCGCTGCTGTCTGATGTTGTGTGTCTGATGTTGTGTGTCTGATGTTGTGTGTCGCTGCGGTCTGATGTTGTGTGTCTGATGTTGTGTGTCTGATGTTGTGTGTCTGATGTTGTGTGTCGCTGCGGTCTGATGTTGTGTGTCTGATGTTGTGTGCTGCTGCGGTCTGATGTTGTGTGTCTGATGTTGTGTGTCTGATGTTGTGTGTCGGATGTTGTGTGTCTGATGTTGTGTGTCTGATGTTGTGTGTCGCTGCTGTCTGATGTTGTGTGTCTGATGTTGTGTGTCTGATGTTGTGTGTCGCTGCGGTCTGATGTTGTGTGTCTGATGTTGTGTGTCGCTGCGGTCTGATGTTGTGTGTCTGATGTTGTGTGTTGCTGCGGTCTGATGTTGTGTGTCGGATGTTGTGTGTCTGATGTTGTGTGTCTGATGTTGTGTGTCGCTGCGGTCTGATGTTGTGTGTCTGATGTTGTGTGTCGCTGCGGTCTGATGTTGTGTGTCTGATGTTGTGTGTCGCTGCGGTCTGATGTTGTGTCTGATGTTGTGTGTTGCTGCGGTCTGATGTTGTGTGTCTGATGTTGTGTGTCTGATGTTGTGTGTCGGATGTTGTGTGTCTGATGTTGTGTGTCTGATGTTGTGTGTCGCTGCTGTCTCTCCTCAGTGCCGCTGACCTTCAGGAAATTACTTTTTCTTGAGGAAATGAGTTCAGAACGGGGAAGAACCTGCAGGCTTGTGATGCTCTGCGTGTGTGTGTGTGTGTGTGTGTGCTCTCACATCCGGATGCAGTGTGTGTCCTCCCGTTCGTATAAAACGAGAGCTTTCGTGTGTTTTTTCGTGCGCTCTCCCTGTACGAGTAGCAGTGTGATCCTTCAAGCTCTATCATGAAGGCCTTCGATCGGATCGCATCCCTCTCTGCCACGTCTCTCCCTTACGTCCAAAGGCTGCTCCCACAGGAGAAATTCCTGAGGAGCTTTCAGAAGAATGTCCCCAGGACCGCTGCTTCCTCCAGTTCCTCCACTAAGGACAGCAAGCCAAGAACGCTTTACCTTATTAGCTTGAAGACTAAATGGGCAAACTTTAGTTCACAATGCAACTCTGGTGGGAGTGAAGCCATCTAATCTTTCATTTAAAGGGTAACTGGACTGCATTACAGACCCAATAGCCATCAAAGCGCTTTACATTTGGCCTTACATCAGCTGTCCCTCCACCTCCCCGACTCCACCTGCATAATTTAGGCATCTCTAGCACACACACACTCCTCACCGGGGGGTTATCTCAGCTTGAGTTGAAGCGGCTTCCTCGAGCCCGTCCAATGCGGTCAGCAAGATTATATGGGCAAAGGAACTCGTGAAATGATCTTTAATTGTGTTCTAACGTCTGTGATGCATAACCTGTATATAATGTAGTTATCAGACCAGTCCAATGAAGCAAGATCAACACTGGCTGAACACTCAGTATGCGGTTCAGATGAGAGACTCGGGCAGTTTCTGTTGGGTTTCCATGAGAGCGTCTTCCATGATGCTTCATTAGAGTTTGGAGATAGATAAATATTAACTATTAAAGCGAGGCAGGAATGTGTGTTTCTAATTATTTACTCCTTGTTACAGTTTCTGAGTTCAGCTGAAACCATACATTGTTTTAAAGTTACATTTGGGGTGTGGTTAACTTTTATCTGTTCAGACTACAGACAGATAAATGGATTTGACTGTGATATGATTGTTGATGTCAGGGCTTTGCTTTGAGGCATGAGCTGAAAAACATAAGCATTCAATCAAATCCATGTGATCTGAGAGCGAATATTTCCTGTGCCCACTTGCTCTAGGCACAGTTTATATAACGGGTCAAGAATATGGAGAACTCTTTGGCTAATTTAGATTTCATAACTAAAAGAAATGATTTATTCTGATGACAAACAATTATGTTTGCATGTTAGTTTAATGCATGTTAATAAACTTTATTTCCCCTCTGCTTGTGTTCTTTTGCCAGTCAATGGTAATGGGATTGTAGCAGAAGTCAGTGAGACCATCTCAGACCAGATGCAGTTGCCGGTTCAGAGCAGTGTTCTGGACCAGATGGTTCCGGGACCGGCGGATACGGAGAACCAGGACTGGAAACCCGAGCAGACAGCGGTCAGCGGCAGTGATGCTGCTCTGGAGGCCATAGAACCAGCAGACGTTCTTGCTGCTACAGAACTCATCATCACTACAGCTGCAGAAACAGTCCTAGCTCTGGAACCAACATCAGATCTCACACCAGTTCAGCTCATTCCCACTCCAGAACCCAAGCCAGCTGAGCTGACGTCAGCTCCAGAATTACCATCAGATGTCCCAGTGGAACCAAGCCCTGCTCTAGAACCAACTCCAGCTCCAGAACCCACTCCAGCTCTCGAACCCACTCCAGTGGAACCAAGCTCTGCTCTAGAACCAACTCCAGCTCCTAAACCCACTCCAGTGGAACCAAGCTCTGCTCTAGAACCAACTCCAGCTCCAGAACCCACTCCAGCTCTCGAACCCACTCCAGTGGAACCAAGCTCAGCTCTAGAACCAACTCCAGCTCTAGAACCCACTCCAGTGGAACCAATCCAAGCTCTAGAACCAACCCTAGCTCCAGAACTCACTCCAGTGGAACCAAACCCTGCTCTAGAACCAACTCCAGCTCAAAAACCTGCTCTAGAACCAGCTCCAGAACCCACTCCAGTGGAACCAAGCCCTGCTCCAGAACAAACTCCAGCTCCAGAACCCACTTCAGTGGAACCAAGCCCTGCGCTACAACCAACTCCAGATCCAGAACCCACTCTGGTGGAACCAAGCCCTGCATTAGAACCAACTCTAGCTCCAGAACCCGCTCCTGCTCTAGAACCAGCTCCAGAACCCACTCCAGTGGAACCAAGCCCTGCGCTACAACCAACTCCAGCTCTAGAACAAACTCTGGTGGAACCAAGCCCTGCGCTACAACCAACTCCTGCTCTAGAACCAACTCTGGTGGAACCAAGCCCAACTCTAGAACCAACTCCAGCTCCTGAACCAACTCTAGTGGAACCAAGCCCAGCTCTAGAACCAATTCCAGTGAAACCAACTCCAGCTCCTGAACCGACTCCAGTGGAACCGAGTGCAGCGCCTGTGATGGAGGCAGTAGCTGCAGAGGGTAAAGCATGGGATTATGGGGCAGTAAATGGGGTCACAGGGAAGGTCAAACTAATTCATTACACTGGCGGCATCTGCAGCAGCAATCTTTCCACTCATACCTTCGCAGCTCCTGGTGTAAATCAGTGTTTAATGTTGTTCATGTGTGTGTGTGGTGTGTTTAACACGCTTAAACCGTGTGTGCGTTGATAAGTGGACAGCATTGCTGAGTATTTCCTCATTGAAACTGCAGTGAACCAAAGACAGTCTCAAAAACACACTTTGAAATCGCTGGTGTTTCTGACGTCACAAACCGCCTTGTAACCAATCAGATCAACGGGTGATCGTCAACCAGTGGAGTGAGGGAGTGAGTGAGTGGAGGCGGGGCTCATTTGCATATTCATAGAACCATGCATGCTAAATGAGGCGAGGGTGTCGAGTTACATTCAAGATATTTTAAGGCATGAAAAAAGGAGAAAACGTAAATATGTAATTCTGGTGATCAAAGATGAGATTTAAGGGATACAACTATTGACCACAGGGGGACTTTAAATGATGGTTCTGATTATTTCAGAGCAAAGCATCAGATTTAAAACACTTAAAGTAAAACATGTGTCACCACACACACTGTAGACGGAAGTGCTGGGTCACAGAGCAGGGATTGTGTTGTCCAGTCTAGACAGAGACACAGAACATGTGTCCCGCACACACAGCGCTCTCTCGCTGACACATTATCACTCTTTGTGTCCAGCCAAAATTCACAATAACTCTGTTGCCTCAGATGAAGTAAGATGGAGCACTGCTCATGATGGCATCGGTGACGCCCGGCGCTGGCCGTGACACACTGACCTTCACACAACACTGAAGGACACTCGTCAATATCCTGATTCTGATACAACCAGTCATTCATAATATGAGCCGGTGGATCAGAAATGGGAGTTGTGTGTAAATTATGAAATACGATAAGCACAAACTCTTTCCTGATAGACGTGTGTGTGTGTGTGTGTGTGTGTTTCAGGGGCCGGAGAGGATGCCGGATCTGCTGAAACCCACAGAAACTGAAGACTGGTGTTGGAGCGCTCACTCAGACGTGCCTTCTGTTCTCTGCGAGTGTGTGTGATTCACACACATGTATGAGTCTTTCTATAGCTTTAGTGTTGTTGTTAATGGCCAGGAAAATGCCTTACCTCGTCAAACACGAGCGATAAACCTAAACTCCTCCGAGGAACACGAGCCGTGTGTGTGTGTGTGTGTGTGTGATGCTCAGAAGGGTTCTGTCTCCTATATGTGTGTAGTGCCGTCTCTGCTCAGTTTGACTCGTGTGTGAATCGGAGAAGTGTATTAATCAGTGATGTCGGGTTACTGTAATCTGTAGTTTGTGGTGATTGATGGTTATAAACTCTAACGAAGCTCGTGATCGGATCCGCTTTAACTCTCAGACCTCCGGAAGGACAGCTGTGTGTGTGTCTGTGTGCGTGTGTGTGTGTGTCTGTGTATGAGCGTGTGTGTGCCTTCAGCTGCTCATTATAAAGCTTTATTAAACTGTGACAGGATCTGTGTCCTGTGTGTCTCTTTACATTTATACATGCACAGAATAAATACTGTTACTAATAAAATAATTATATATTGATTTGTCTTTCATAAACATGTTCTGGATTTTAATTACAGGAGAATATTGCAGTTGATCTTGCAGTAAAATAAATGAGAGCCTGAAATGAAATCTCTCTCTCTCTCACACACACACACACACACACACACACACACACACACACACACACACACACACACACACACACTCCAGAGCTGATTGTGTGTTTGGATCGTGGGGAAACTGATGGAAACCTAATAGGCACTGAATTAAAATACACATTAAAGAATTAAAAGTGATTAAAGGTAATTATTTAGACCTGAACTCCTGATCATTTGTTTGATACTGTGAATGTCTCTCATGTTCAGGCTTTATTTTTAATACACAACATATTTAATAAGATAGGCCTACATTTACAATTTCAAAAATCGATTAGTGTTAAAGGGATATAGGTCATCTTGTTCCAAACCTGTATAAAATTATTTGTTCTGTTGAACACAAAGGGAGATATTTGGAAGAACAATTAACAGAAAAACTAAATATATACTATGAAAATCAAAGATGTCCATCAACTGTTTAGTTACAAAAAATCCTCAAAATATCTTCCTTTGTGTTCAGCGAAGAAATTCATACAGGTTTGAAACAACTGTAGAAAGAGTAAATGAAAACAGAATTTTCATTTTTGGGTGAACTGTCCCTTTAACGTGTCTTGGTTCTGAAAGGACTACATTTCCCATCATCCTCTAAACCGGAAATAAGCGCAGCTGTGCACGTGGGCTGTCAGAGCGTGAGCTGCAGCTCGAGCAGAAACCAGAAACTTACACACAAACTGTTCAAACCGAATTAAACAGAGGAAAGTAATTGACCAGATTAACTTCGCTTCAAGGTGAGTGTGTGTTATAAATGTTATTCTGCTATAAACACCAGTTAGAGGAGAGGAACGCGCAGATCACACCATCGCCACAAACATGAAGATCTACAGGCAAACAAACTGCAACAATTTAAGGAAACACAATTAATAATTATCATTTCGCGCCCGATTCATTGATCCATGTTGATGGATATTGTTTACCTTTTTAATGAAGTGTTTAAATGAATTTTTACTTTATTCAAATTGTGTGAATGTTTTATGGAAAGAGCTCTTGTCACTACACTACACACTGCGCGCGCACACACACACACACACACACACACACTATACTACACACAGCACTCACACTATAGACCATTTCAAAAGATGTAAACAACACTGGTCCAGAAGCACTTCCTGTTTCAGTTTTTTAACACTACATAAAAGCTGGGATAAAATACAACCAACAGAACATTTAAAACTGAATCAAAAAGTTAAACAAACATCTTTAAGATGTTTTCTTTACATGTGAAATAAAGAAAACGGTTACAAACTGAAACAGGAAGTGTTTCTGGACCAGTGTTGTTTACATCTGTTGAAATGGTCTATACTACACTACACACTGCGCACACACACACTACACACTGCACACACACACTATACTACACACTGCACACACACTATACTTACTACGCTACAGATGCTGGAGAGGGGAGAAATGAATTTAGAGTGAGTGTGTGTGTGTGTGTGTGGGGGGGGGGGCTTATTCTGCACATTATTTGTAAATCTGTTATTGATCTATAACTCTATTATTGATCTATAACTCTATTATCGATCTGACTGCATTGACCCCATCATATGAGATCTGAACTGGTGATGCCGTTGCTCTCTGCAGAACCGCTTTATTAAACTCTGCTTTACTCTCAGTGTGTCTCATATTTGATGAAGTTTCATCAGTGATTCTGATATTCTCCGGTTTATTAAAGTGAAGCTGCTCTGAAACGATCTGAACTGTATTAAGCTGACGAATGATATGACAGGTGTGTGTGTGTGTGTGGTGTGTGTGTTCACTTGTGCTAACTGAAATGAATCTGTGTTTAGATGACGGGAGCAAAAGACCGAATGAGAGAGAAAAAGATGAAACACCAGCCGAGGAACGTCCCGTACACGAGCTCAGGTGATCGACTCTTCGGCCCAAATGATGCTGTCTGATCATCTATTACTTGTGCTTATTGACTGAATGCTCCTCTACAGGTCGTGGTGCTGGCAGAGGTCAGGGGTCACAGGTCTGGGTCAGAGGTCATCAGGCTGGGGGTCATGGTTACAGTCAAGATCTGCCCAAATACATCACAGGTGATCAAAAACTCTATAAAAATTATAGAACGGCTATCCCTTTAAGTTTAATTAAACAACAAAAAACAAAGAGAAAATCACTCACTGTTATAGTAGCTCCACTCCACTTTAATATTAGCGGTAATGAGAATAAATGTGTAATTTATACAGTGAAGTAGCTTAACAGTTTATTTAATTACTTTTTTGAATACTACTGTTAAATACTATTTTTTTTTAAATATTTTTATTTATTTATTTGACAGGGACAGTGTACATTAATTATCATTACTGCAAATGTACTAAAATTAGCCAAAAGGCTATTTTTCATCCATTGTCCCTGGACAGATGTTAATATTGTCTACCTTAAAAAGAAACAGCAGTTAAAACTTTACAAAGAAAATACAAAATATAAAAACAATAAAATAATATAAATCGCTAAATCCTTTAGGTAAATACAGCGTACAAATTCATTATATTATCGACATTTTGGCAAAATATAAATTTTGAGAACTAAAAAAATAAAGCAGCATTTATTTAATTTGCATATTATGTTGTGTATATGTAATGTTTGTGTTTGTTTGTATTTTTTAATAACAAAAAAATGACAGATTTTTATCTTCTCCGCTTTGGCCTGACGTCTGCCCTTCTTGTGTTTTTAAATATACTGTTCACTTGTAAGGTTTTGTTTTAAACGGGGACATTAGTTTGACTGAAATGCTCACAAATCACTGAAACCAACATCTAAAATCGTGATTTATTTTTGCCATATCGCCCAGGCCTAGTGTCGAGTTACATTCAAGCTATTTTAAGGCACGAATCTTTTTTTTTTGGAGTGTTAAGGGATGAAATGATGGAGTACAGGGACTCGTAGCCACTGAAGACATAGTTCTGTTTATGATATTGCACTTTAATGCTGAAAGTTGTTTGTGTCTCGCAGCGTCGTACTTCGCTAGAGCTCGCGCGGCGGAGGTGAGCGCCATGCTGAAGGCCGTCAGTAGACCCGCCGGCAGCTGCCACGTCTTCAACGCCCTGCCCAAACACATGCGCAGACGAGCCATGAGCCACGACTGCAAGAGGCTGCCGACACGCCTGCGCGAGGGCGCGCTACGCCTGGTACGCCACCCGCCTCCACTCACTCACAACACACTTCATTCACGGAAAGAGCAAAGTGTGTAAACGCTCCTTTAGTGGACTTGGATATCTCTCTGCTGAGGTCACAGGTCACTCAGTGCTGTGTGTGTGTGTGTGTGCAGGCGGAGCGCAGTCAGCGCGCCCCAGACCAGCAGAAGAAGCCGGTGCCGAAGAGCCGGAGTCGGCGAGCGCGCCGGAGACACGGGAACCTGTTGCTGGAGTTCAACCGCCGACAGCAGGAGAGCCGCTGGCTGGAGACGCACATCTGGCACAGCAAACGCTTCCACATGCGCAAGAGCTGGAGCTTCTGTGTGCCGCTCGCGCCCACCGCCAAGGGCTACCGCGCCGCATACCGGGCCATGGACACACACGCCCTGCTGCAGGTGTGTGTCCCCACACAACACACTTCCTGTCAAAGCAGCTTTACAGAGAGAGCATGAGTCCACGCTAACGGGACCTGTCATCAGACTCACACACACAGAATCACTGTACGTGTGTGTGTGTGTGTGTGTGTGTGTGTGACAGTGAACGGGCTTCTGTTTCTCAGACGAGATTTTTACAGATGCTGTAATGTCTGAAAAGCTACATTTTCATTTCTTAAATATTAGCAAAATTCAAATTATATTCTGTTATATTAAAGTACTGTATCGACTCCTCTGTCCACAAGAGGTCGCAAGCGAGCGCATAAGCATATATAAGCCAGAGGAGGTTACCAGTGTGTTTGTGCATCAGTAATCTGAGAAAACACACTTCAACACACGTGAACACACACACACACCAGCAATCTGGCCTTCAGAAACACTTCTACTCTCTACATCTACATACAGATCAGGACACACACCAGATGCTCCTGATCTGAGCAAGTGCTGAGCGTTCACACACACACACACACACACACACACGCACGCTGAGTGGTTTCTGTTGACAGTCTTTCAGCTGATGAACACATGTACACACACACACTGAGCGGTTTCAGCTGATGAACACACACACACACACTCCGCTCTGACCGATGTGCAGGTTTGGTCATTTCTGTCTCCGGCTGAGAGGGTTTCATCAACAGGAAGAACCTTTTCCCGCCAGTTTTCACATTAGCAACTGCGCTGTACTGGATAAGCTAGCAGAAACACGCGTGTGATGTCATCATGTCTCGCCCCTCTCAACACACCAGCCAATCAAATGTGCAGGTTTTTAAAAAAATTGAATATTCAAAATTCTAATTATCATATGACCGCCCTCGTGATTTCAACGACGCCCTCCTTTACTGAGTCTGTGATAAATTGTGTGTAAATTGCACTGAAAAGCTTGTGTTTACTGTAGTGTGTTTACTGTAGTGTGTGTGTGTGTGTGTGTGTCTCAGGATTTGTCATATTTCTGCTGCCTGGAGATCCAGGGATCTGAAGAACAGATACTGAGAGCACTGGCTCGACTCACCAACAAACAAACAGGTGTGTGTGTGTGTGTGTGTGTGTGTGTGCGTGAGGTGAGGTGAGTGAGTGTGTGTGAGTGTGTGTGAGGTGAGTGAGGTGTGTAGTTCACTGGACGCTGTTGTGTGTTGCAGGTCGCTCGTTGGCCGCGGTGTCGTGTGTGTGAGTGTGTGTGAGGTGTGTGAGTGTGTAGTTCACTGGACGCTGTTGTGTGCTGCAGGTCGCTCGTTGGCCGCGGTGTCGTGTGTGTCCGGCGCGCGGCAGGGGATCGTCCAGCTGTATCGATCGGACTGTTTCCCGCGCGGCGCTCTGGGTCCGGCTGAGTTCCTGTGGCGACCCCGGGCCCCCGACGCCGCGCTCAGACAGCTGTGGATCTGGCTCCACCCCGCTCTCAAACAGGTCAAACCTTCACCCAGGAGCACACACTCGCCTGTGCCGATGCCAACGCTTGCGTGTGTGTGTGTGTGTGTGTTCTTACGGCGTGTGTTGTGTGATGTGTGACAGGACGTGCTGTCGGAGCTGCTGCTGGTGTGTGGCTGTTCTCCGGCCGTGTCGGAGGATCTTCATCCCGAAGCGGATCCTGCAGGGAGGAAGAGGAAGAGCGATGAAGGCGACGCCGGTCCTCCCCCCAAGAGGCTGCTGGGAGACGGGACTCGCCCCGCTGGAGCTCCGGTGCGCTGGGAGTCTCCCGACACACACATCACCATCAGGTAGAGGATCACACACACACACACACACACACACACTAGAGGTGAAACGGATGCGTGCGGATGTGATGATTCGGCGTGTGATTCGTGGATTAACTGCTAGATTTGACCATCATAGAGTGAGTGTGTGATGTGGGCCAGTTATATAATAATATATAATAATTAATTAAATAATTTAAGTGAACGCTTTATATAAACACAATGTAGAAATGTAGTCGTTTATAAATTTATATTTAAATCCATGTGATCAATGTTATATAAATCATCATATCATCAGCACTAAATCTTGTGCAGTTTTTTTGTCGGTGTTTATTTAAAGACATAAAATATTGAAGTTTTAGGTAATTATTTATTTGATGAGTCGTCAATATGCAGAGTGTGATTTCACCCCATAATTAGCGTAAGAGAATAATAATTTCTGCGTTAGCCGAGTGCGCTGTAGCCAGAGCTGTTTAACCTGATCGCTCATCATTTCCTGTTTAGCGACCTCACCCTGGAGATTGTGCGCTTCCGCCTGATTGGTCCGCTGGCTCACACGGTGCTCACAGACACGCTCCGTCCAGCCAGTGAGGTGAGAGATTCTGATGATGTCACACTCTGGCTGTGATGGGCTCTGATTGGCTGATGATGTCACACTCTGGCTGTGATGGGCTCTGATTGGCTGATGGTTATGTCTGCTTCCTGTAGATGCTGAGTGGCGAGGACGACAGCCTCCATCGGCAGCAGACACACACGTTCCAGCTCCTGAGAGGTGATGAACACTGAGGTCATGTGACTGTGAGGAGGAGGAGCTGGATGTCTGATGGTGTGTGTGTGTGTGTGTGTGTGTTTTACAGGAGTGTGTTCCACAGCAGAGCTCCCAGCAGGGTGTGTGTTGGGACTGACTGTGGATGATCCCAGACTGACTCTACCTCAGAAACGTGGAAAAACTGTACCTGACCTACAGCCGAGCACAGGTGTGTGTGTGTGTGTGTGTGTGTGTGTGTGTGTGTGTGTGTGTGTGTGTGTGTGTGTGTGTATATATATGGCCCTGAGCTCCGGGAGCCCCTGCACCTCCATGCAGAGTAACCAGGTTCGAATCCTGGCAGGGCCTGTGATTCTCTCTCACACACACACACACACAGTAGCAGACTGCCATGATGAGTGTGTGTGTGTGTGTGTGTGTGTGTGTTTCTCCCACTAGAGGAGGATGATGTGAGGGATCTGAGACTCAGAGGAGTGGCGGCTCACTGCAGTCAGAGCTCACTGTGGGACGAGTCGATCCGGGAGTGTGTGACGCGCGGCCGACTGTCGGATCAGGTACACACACTGACTACATCGGACACACACACGAGACACACACTGACCGCCTCAGACACACACACCTCAGCCTCATGACTGGAGCTCTAGAGCGTTTCTCAGACCTGTGGAGTCTCCTTTATTTATATATGAACTACTGTAACGAGGAGTTCAGGACAGCGGAGAACCCTGCTCTAGAACATCATCATTCAAACAACTCTCCGTGTGTGTGTGTGTGTGTGTGTGTGTGTGTCTCAGGAGCTGAACCGCAGGAGGAGTGATCTGCTGGTCCCCGGCTCCCGCCTGTCCTCTTCTTCTGCTGTGCCGGTTCTGCTGGTCCATCATGCGGGCCGTGTGTGTGGAGAGGAGCGGCGGCACTGGGGCTCCGGCTGGGATCTGCTGCTTCCCAAGGGATGGGGAATGGCCTTCTGGGTCCCGCTGGTGCGTTCCTCCTCACGGTTCCTCTCAGACTTGTATTCACTAAACGAGATGCAGGTCACGGTGCGGCGCCCTCTAGTGTCTGGCGCCCTGGGCAAACTTTTACATGCGATCAAAGTAGCCTTCATGTGAACGCCTTGAAAGCGTTGTTTATTCCTTTTCTAATCGATCGAGAGAATATGAAAACCGAAACTGAAAGACTGCGCATGTGTAGAAAGCAATAATGTAATGACGGCAATAATGATGTAGCAATAGCGTAATGACGTATAAATAATGGCATAGAAATACTAGCATAGAAATAGCGTAATGACGCAGCAATAATGGCGTAGAAATAGCGTAATGATGCGTGGGTTAACGAGCTGTTCTCCAGTTGAGTAAAGTGTTGTATAAACGAGCTCATCGTATAATCCTCGTTCTCTGCGTGTGTGCAGTGCAGTCATCTCAGATTCAGCATTTGTTCATCAGTGTGTTAGTCTCAGACAGGAGTGTGGTGTTTTCAGGTGTATCGTGGCGTTCGAGTCGGAGGCCTCCACATGAGTCTCAAACACTCCCAGTTCAAGGGTCAGCCTCACTTCCCTCACGATTACCCAGACTGCCCTGCAGGAGTGCGCTTCCAAGCCGAGCAGGAGCTGGAGCTTCGGGAAAAGTTCAAGAGGTGGGATGGGAGATGTTGGGAAATGTTGTTTTGTGTGTCCATGATACAATAGAGAATGACTTTTGGCTGCTTTCAGACGTCCTCCATCTAAACGCACCAACTACATCAAACATGGCTGCTTGGCGCCGTTCCGCTGCCCCTGGCAACAGCTGACGGAGGAGTGGGAGGAGCTAGTGAGTCTGAGCGAGGACACGGCCAGCAGAGACGACACACCGTTCACTGTTCTGAGGTCAGTCAGTCGAACCGTAATAAGTGTTGTGACTGTATAGCGGATCTCTGTAACGTCCGTCTAGCTCGACCCCGCCGCGGAAACGGCCGTCAGACCTCGCAGTTTAGAGAGCTTTCTGTCCCTCCATTGGAAATGTGTGTACGCTATACTGTCCTTGTCCAGAAAAGAAATAAAAACGTCATCAAAGTAGTCCGTGTGACATCAGTGGGTTGGTTTTGATGTTTTGAAGCATCGAAAATACTTTTTGGTCCAAAAACGACTTTATTCAGCATTGTATTGTCTTCGGTTTTTCAGACGTGTTTCAGAATGGACTTCACTGACAGAGAGAACGCAAAATCCGCATCGTGATTATTTTTCTTTATTTGACAAAAAGCAGAACACTTTGTTTTGTCGACAGGATCGAATGATGTATAGCACTCATGTAAGATCAAAATCAGTATTTTGAGTCTCTTTTGAACTTATAAGAAAAATGTGAGCTGATCCCGCCGACCCCAGAGGCTTATGGGTAACCACCCAGCAGAGCATTACAGCAATCATGAACGAACTGTTCCACATCTCTCAGTGACAGCATATGGCGTAGTTTAGAGATATTTATAAGATGGAAGAATGCGGTTTTACAGATACTAGACGCATGACTTTCACATGCAAAACATTGGCATGTCCTCCATTCAAGGGAAAGGAAATGCGGAGGAATCAGTTCGGTTTCTCTGAAACATGCCCCCCCCCCCTCTCTCTTTTCTCCCATGTTTAATATGGTTTGAGTGTGTTAGCTGGCAAGACAAACTAAACTTTCTTTGCAGGAGTCTGAAGGAGCTGCGGCTGCTGTCTGGATGGATCCGGCGGCGACAGCGTCTGCGCGTGACCCCTGACCCCCCTCTGACCCGTCTGCGCGTGACCCCTGACCCCCCGCTGACCCGGCGGGGCGTGACCCCTGACCCCCCGCTGACCCCTGCGGCGGCCTCAGCTCTACAGCAGGAGTGCAGGCGGTCTCTCCTCTGGGTGCGTCTGCGTCTGCTGAGTAAAGGCCAGCCGGCGCTGCACGCCATGGTGTGTGTGCCCACGACCTCTGACCTCCAGCTGCTGCGTACAGAGGGTCAGAGCAGCGGCCCGCAGGAGCCGCGACACACAGATCCCCCGAGTGACCCTGCGGATCCGGAGCGTGTCCTGCGGGGTGTGTGTCCTCCTCCTCTGCCCGGGGTCGTGACCCACTGCAGCCGGACGCTTCTGGGATGGGTCACGCAGGGCGACTTCTCTCTGACCTCTGGGTGTGGAGAGGCTCTGGCCTTCATCAGCCTGACCGGCCTCACACACACACTCCTCACGCAGCCACAGGACCAGCGCGGACTCGTGCTCCTGCGCAACCCCTCGTCCCTGCAGTACCGCTTCGCCCAGATCAGCCTCGACACCTGAGCGCACACACACACACACACACACACACACACACACACACACACACACACACACTCACACACACACCCCTGCAGTACCGCTTCGCCCAGATCAGCCTCGACACCTGAGCACACACACACACACACACACACACACACACACTCACACACACACACACACACACACCCCTGCAGTACCGCTTCAGCTTCATGCATGTCAAACTTCCAAGACCATGTGCTGAAAATGTTTTTTAGTTTTTTTTGGTTTGTTTTTTTGAGAGACACTCTTTAAATCATAAATTTGTGTTTTTTCTGCTGGGACTTGAGTGATATTTGATTTTTGAAAACATTTTATTTTGTTTAAAGGTACAATATATGTAAGATTTTTGTAATAAAATATTCAAAAACCACTTTCAGTCGTCGCTAGGCTACATGACAAGCTATCTGGTACTGCGTTGCTCTGTCCCTTTCTATACGTGACGCTGAACTTGAATCCTTGTAGAGGAAGTGTCCATGGCGTCAGCCTCGATGAAGGTTTGGGATGTTGGAAAACCTTTCCCACACGGGTCTGACTGCTTAAGCAATGACGTGTTCCTCTCCTTTTGTCTCCTGTTTCCAAACAGCCCAAGGCCGTTCGCACCTTAAAGTCCCCGTGAACCGGAAGTTGCAAACGATTTTTCTCCAGTGCTGTGACGTATTTCCAAGTGAAGCGGAATATTGAACAGAGGGCAGGGTTTGACTCCAGCGCTCCTCCTCTCCATCTCTCGCTCATAGCAAACTAACGGTTTGAGGGGAGTGGTTAAGCGTTTCCCCACCCAAACTGTGAAACCTACGTCATCAGAAAAAGAAACCGTTCCAGACCGGAAGTAACTTTTCAGATTTTGATAAAAGATTACTAAGGTAAAACATTTTTTTTATATATATTCACTTGCACGGATTAATTCTTCACCACAAGACTAGTAATATGCGCTAACAAAGTAAATAGGTTCAATTTTGATTTCACGGGGACTTTAAAGACTATGGAAACCTTAGGGCCGGTTCACATATAGCGCCTAAAAACGCGTAGAAAACACTGGGCGCGCCGCATTCTCCATTTTCCAAAGCGCCAGGGCGGTTGCGCTTCAGTTGGTTCTTGTCACATGACCTATTGTGTGCGTATGGTGCGCTTGCGGTATGGGCTCTATGCACGGCGTTATTTCCGGTGAAGGATTAAGGATGCTCGATAACTTACGCCGATCGTAGAGTCCAATGCAATACCGAGAATTTATATTGAATTTTATACTCCATGGTTATACTAAAGAAACGTTAGTCACAAAAACAGATAAAACAGACACCCCTCGTTGTGTTTATGCTTCTTTTTAAAATTATATTAAATAAACATAACTATATATAAAATTACATCTAAACGTATGTACGTTTCGTTTCAAAGACGGGAGGTCAGTAAATTTTGAAGACTCTGCCATAATCCCGTTTTCTCCGGTTTTCCTCCGCTTTAATCTACACAACCGGAAATGGACGAGCATCCTTACGTCAAATGCGGAACTTATGCGTGCATATAGCCCATTCTGAAAAGTTGAGATGTTTTTATCTCGACGCGGCGCGGACGCGCATGGAAAAAACGAGCGCACCGCGACCGCATCGCTTGCGTTATGAGCAACCGCGCGCCTACATTTGAAATAACGAACTTGAGCGCGCAAAAGACGCGATATGTGAACCGGCCCTTTAAAGAAATATGGAGGAGTTAACACTGGAGCTTTAGTTAAGTCCTTTTTGATCGTTTCGAAAGCATCTTGACATTCCTTAGTCCATGTCCTAGTCGTGGATTGTTTCTTCTTCATGAAGAGATGCTGCTTTCTGACGAATTTCACATCAGATGGAGGACCTGCGCCCAGACACGACCACAACGCATGATGGAGTCAGCCGGATCCGGGCCGGATCCAGATCAGATGGAGGACCTGCGCCTAGTGTGCGCCTCAGTAGGTAAAGTTTATTGTTTGTATTGATTATCCAAAGTGTTCAATTAAACCTCCTCTAGTTTCTGCTCAGGCAACATTAATGATGCAGCATCCAGTGCTGGTCACACACTTTACCCAAGTTCATGAGGTGTGTGTGTGTATCAAGTTTTTTTATTCAATACAAGTCATTTTGTAATTTTTTTCATGTTATATTGTTTATTTTTAAAAAAAATCACAATGCTCCCATTACACTGAGACAGTTATACATTCAAAATGAACCCTTTTATAAACTCAGTTAGACACACACACACACACAATCTCAGTCACACACTCTCACTCACAAACACACTTGTGCACACACACACTCACTCAAATTCAGACTCACACACTAACTTCCTCACTCGCACAGACACACACACACTCACTCATATTCTCTCCCACACACACATTGAGTGTTAGTGCTGTTCTCTGTTCCTCCTGAAGGCTCCATCTCTCTCCCTCTCTCTCTCCCTCTCTCTCTCCCTCTCTCTCTCCCCCCCTCTCTCTCTCTCTCTCTCTCTCTCCCTCTCTCTCTCCCTCTCTCTCTCTCTCTCTCTCTCCCTCTCTCTCTCTCTCTCTCTATGGCTCGTCCTGCTGTATTCCGCTGTTGCAGGTGAATTTAGACGCCAGCGCTCCGTATTTATTGCCGTCTGGCTGCGGTTGCACTTTATCCGTACAACTTTTCCCTGAAAAACACAAACAGGATTATTATTTTATAGGGCTGTGCAAAAGTTAATTGCGATTAATCGCATCCAAAATAAAAGTCCGTGTTTACATAATATATTTGTGTGTGCTGTATATAATTATTTTGTATATATAAATACCTATGCATGCATGTATATATTTAAGAATTATTTGCGCTTAAATTCTGTATATATTTATAAATACATAATCTATATTATATAAATATAAATATTTTACACATGAATAACACATTTTCTTAAATATATACATGCATGTGTGTGTATTTATATATACAAAATAATTATATACAGCACACACAAATATATTATGTAAACACAGACTTTTATTTTGGATGCGATTAATCGCAATTAATTTTTGCACAGCCCTATTATTTTATTATAGATGATCGTCACTGTTGGCTCGATGCCTGGACGATCAGGCGTTATCGAGACATACCTGGAATCTGGCCCATAGAAATGAACACGCTGTCCATCTTGATTCTGGGTCGAGCTCGTGCAATCAGGAAAACTCCAGTGAATGCCAGCAGACACCTGAGCCACACACACACACACACACACACACACATATATCTTAAACCACTAACACACACGTGGAAACGTGTATTGTTATAAATGTAGAAATGCTCACCCGACCACAAACATGATGGTGGATATGACCGATAAACCATTAAATTCTTCATAAAATAAAATGCCTAGAAATACAAATATATTTTGTTAGTTATGTTTGTGTGTCTAGGGAAGAAACACCTTTGACCTCGACTGACCGGCGACGACGGCGCTGGCGGTGAAGAACACGTAGTTGATGGGCACGATCTCCGTGGCGTCGAACAGCTTCATGGCCTGATTCAGAAACCTGCGGCGATCGAAGAGACGAGCGGGATTATTCCCAGCAAAAAACTGACCTGTGTGTGTGTGTGTGTGTGTGTGTGTGTGTGTGTAAGACGTACTTGATCTGGAAGGCGCAGGAGGTGATCATGATGATGAACATGATGTAGAAGATGGGATAGGTGAGCTGTAAATGACTTCCTCTGATCGTCTCCGTGATCATTCCTGAAACGGCCTTCACTGAGATCACCGTCACCGACGCTGCAACACACACACACACACACACACACACCATCACTACTCCACGCATCAGGATCAATCACCATCAGACTCAACTGAATTGTTTCTCTGCCAAACAAACCATTAGAGCATTACAGTAATCTCGCCTGGAGGTCATGAACGCATGAACGAACTGTTCCACATTCGTCGATGAGAGCATATGGAGTAATTTAGAGATATTTTTAAGATGGAAAAATGCGGTTCTACAGTAGAAATGAGAGATTGCTATCAAACTAATGCCATGTTTCCTAATGATATCTCCTAATGGTAGCATGTACAGAGTGAACAGCAGCGGTCCCAGTACTGAGCCTTGTGGTACGCCATACTGAACTCGTGATCGATAGAACATCTCTTCATTTACTGCTAGAATACAAGTGTGACTATCTTTTTGCAACCTGTTTATTTTTTGTTTGTTTGTTTTTTTTTTTCACATCACAAGTGCCAAAACCTTAATTCGGACTAGGGTTAAACCAGCTTCTGTTGGATCTCAAGCCCTAATGAAAGGAACCAGACACTTTCTCATCATCTTCAGTCTCATCCGTATATAACGAGAGCAGAATCTGTTCTCACCGAGTAACGCCACCATGATCATGATGATCACGATGTGCTTCATGTTCCTGCACTTGTACAGATACATCAGGATAGCAAAGAGAATCGCCTCGAATGCCTGCAGAGAGACAGATCAAACACTCCACCACCACAGTTGTGTTTGTGTTTGTCCAATGGCTTCTTGATCGGGTCAATGTGTGATGAGATGAAACTCACAAAGTAGATGAGAAAGATCCAGCTGACCAGTGAGCGCTCCACCATGTTGGCCGTCACATGAGGGGATGCATGAGGGGCAAAGGTCACCAGAAAGTAGGTGCCGGTCAGAGCTAAAGCTCCTCCTGTGAACGAAACAGCTTTATTACAAGACCGTCATGACCGTGTGTTTGTGTTATATTATAAATCCAGTGTTGGGTTTCATCAGGAGTTTGTGGAAGACAGGTCTGTTTCCAACTGATATTCCTAAATGATCCTCAGATCAACTGAATTAGCATCACACACAAATGATTCAGTGTGTGACACAGTGTGTGTGTGTGTGTGTGTATTAGGAGTGATTGTTAGTGTCCAGCAGTCATGAGTTTGATTCCCAGAAAAGAAATGAACTGATGTGAAATTATCCCTGTAGCTCAATAAGGTGGAATTGGCAATGTTGCAAACTCCCCCCAGTCCTACTTTATGGTTTATAATATAACTCTGAGTTTAATTATCTTACAGTACAACAATAGAAGACAAGAACTGAAGGCGTTTATAATGAATCTGATCTCACCGAGGATATCTGAAGCACGTAATGTTTCCTTGAGGAACAACACCGAAATAACACCACTTGCTGAAAGAGAAGAGCCAACGTCACAAGCTTTAAACACCATTAGAAGAGTAAAATACTGAGTGTGGTGTTTCTCTGTCCCTGATGTGGTGTTTCTCTGTCCCTGATGTGGTGTTTCTCTGTCCCTGATGTGGTGTTTCTCTGTCCCTGATGTGGTGTTTCTCTGTCCCTGATGTGGTGTTTCTCTGTGATTTACCAATGACAGACACACAGCCGAGAGGAGCGATGAGCGAGGCAGGAGCAAATCCATACGCAGCAAAGTTTCCCAGTTCTCCCAATCCCATGAGCAAGATCCCACACCACCACAGACGACTGGTGTAGTACGGCTTCGTCCCGCGCTGAGACTGACGCATGTGTGTGTATTTCTGCACAGCAAACACCAGCAGAGATCTAAACACTGAACCTCTGAGGAGCAGATGACTGTGAGTGTATGTTAACGAGTGTGTTGAGGTTCACCTGGATATTTAAGGAGATGCTGATGAGAAAGTTTCCACACACTGCAATGCAGATCCCCACAATATAGCTCTGGGAACACAGAAACACTGATCCTGAAACAACACTCCTATCAAAGGCAGTCAAGAACGTCAAAAATTTATTCTAAATTTATGAGGAAACAGTAGGCTGATAAATAATGTTGTAAGTGTAGGGAAAGATGGGACTGACTACAGCAGTAAAGTCAAACAATACACTGCATTTATTCTCAGGTTAGAGGCTGTAGTTTGAGTTTAATCTTTGGTTAGATACTGTTTTAGCTGTAGTTTGAGTTTAATCTCAGATTAGAGGCTGTAGTTTGAGTTTAATCTCAGGTTAGATGCTGTATCTTTAGTTTAACCTCAGACACTGTTAATTCTGTACCTCCATCTTGGATCTTCACCTGTAGTTCCCACAAGGCTTGTAAAGCGAGTGAATAACCACATTCACAAACACACTGCACAAGTGAAAATAACAACAGACACAACTTCAGCACATCTGTGTGTGTGTTCAGCTCTTTAAAGCTCCATGATCCGTTTTACAGAGGTCCATAATATAATCCTCACACAGATATCATATCTCATACTAGTACATGATGTACAACCACGTGTCTCCCTGAGACATAAAAAACAAATAAAATCCATACGCATGTCAAATCACATACAGGGAATCAAAACCTTCACGTTGCTGAAAGGCCATAACAACAAATACTTTATTTGACTTCCAGAGAGAATACACATAGAGACAAATCTTCAGAAGAATTTATCACTTCCATAAGATGAACTTTCCAAACATAATTTGCTGATCTCATAAGATAACATCCTGACATCAAACATTAATAGCTATTTGACAATTAGCAACCACTCAACAGGGCATAAAATAACAAGACTAACAATAAAGATTGAATTAGAGGCTCAGTCACAATTGTTATAAAAACAGCAGTTATAAGCAGAAATACATACGGTTTCTCTGGTACAGGAACGAGAGGCAGTGCTGGGACTTTCTGTGTGTGTGTGTGTTCATACTTACAGGACTCTTTGTGCAGGCCAGGACAATAGTGTTCTGTGAGTGTGTGTGAGCTGTGCTGGATGGACAGTAGATCTATTATCCTACATTACAGCACATTCTTGCATGATGATAACACTACGAATGTGTGTTTAAATGTATTATTGTAAAGTTTAGACTAGAGTAACAGAAGTGGCCTACAGTAACAACAAAGCAAAATGGCTCATCATTATCATCTTAAAGATAACTTTACAAAAATGATAAAGAATAGTATTATTTACAGAAAAAGTTTGTCATCTCTCCTGATAATATATAATGATATTTATTCATTTTCCAGGTAATTTGATCCAGATGTTTGTTTTTTTTTCGGAGATTCCCCTAATTATGATCATGAACAGCAAGAATGAGATGCAGGTTTGATAAAGACACTTGTTGTGTGTCAGAAGACACGCCCATCACGACAATGTGGGATTTTTAACAGAAGTGAGGGGAAGTCATCAGCGCTTTATTATTTTAATCTGGCACAATGTTGTTTTATTTTATTTTATTTTATTTTATTTGTCAGAATGTTTTTGTCTCCGTCATTTGCTGGATTCTATGTCGTCACTGTCGTGCACGCGCCTGCAGCTGTGCGCGTGTTGAGAAACGCTGGAATATCGCGGTGAGTTTATGACGATCATAATCATCTCAAATAT
The DNA here is from genome assembly GCF_016745375.1 of Pimephales promelas. The sequence continues at coordinate 522,349 of NW_024121344.1, read as the reverse complement.
GAATCATATCTGCAGAGACGACATGTGAATTAAACGCGCGTTTAGAGCGGAATCACCGGTTTCATCGCGAGGATCGATCGAGCTGTTCGAGATTCACGTTCAGATCAAACCTTTCTGTGAGGAAATCTGCTTCCATGGAGATAATGATGTTCAGTCGTGTGGTCGTGTGTGTGTGTGTGTGAGAGAGAGAGAAAGAGAGTGAGTGTGTGTGTGTGTGTGTGTGTGTGTGAGTGAGTGAGAGAGTGAGTGTGTGTGTGTGTGTGTGTGTGTGTGTGTGTGAGTGAGTGAGAGAGAGAGAGAAAGAGAGAGAGTGTGTGTGTGTGTGTGTGTGAGAGTGAGTGTGTGTGTGTGAGTGTGTGAGAGAGAGAGAGAGAGAGAGAGTGTGTGTGTGTGTGTGTGTGTGTTAGAGAGAGAGAGAGAGTGAGTGAGTGTGTGTGTGTGTGTGTGTTTGTATGAATGTAGAATATCTGTAAATGGTTTTCTCATGGTCTGCTGTGTGTGTGTGTGTGTCTCCAGATCAGCAACTGAATCTCCCAGTGACTCCCAGTTTTCCTCAGTCATGATCGGCTCGATCCGCATTAATGTGGGAGGATTCCGGCGCCGGCTTCTCTCCACTCGACTCTCCCGTTTCCCCGAGACCCGACTCGCTCGCTTGCTGAGCTGTCGATCCAGGGAGTCGATCCTCGAGCTGTGTGACGACTACGACGAGTCTGAGAGCGAGTTCTACTTCGACCGTAATCCCACGCTCTTCCCGTACGTCCTGCACTTCTACAACACGGGAAGACTTCACGTCATGGAGGAGCTCTGCATCTTCTCCTTCAGTCAAGAGATCGAGTACTGGGGCATCGACGAGCTGTTCCTCGACTCCTGCTGCAGGTTAGAGGCTGTAAATCTCAGATTAGAGACTGAGTTTATTCTCAGATTGACTTTAATCTCAGATTAGATGCTGTAGTTTGAGTTTAATTTTAGATTAGATGCTGTTTTATCTGTAGTTTGAGTTTAATCTCAGGTTAGACGCTGTAGCTTTAGTTTAATCTCAGATACACTGTTAATTCTGTATCTCTATCCTGGATCTTCCCACAAGGCTTGTAAAGCGAGTGAATAACCACATTCACAAACACACTGCACAAGTGAAAATAACAACAGACACTTCAGCACATCTGTGTGTGTGTTCAGCTCTTTAAAGCTCTATGATCAGTCTGTTTTACAGAGGTGCATAATATAATCCTCACACAGATATCATATCTCATACTACATGAGACATAAACCACAACAATCCCATACAGGGAATCAAAACCATCACGTTGCTGGAAAGCCGTAACAACGGTATTTGCATGTGCCTTGCAGGAGCAGCTACCACTGCCGGAGGATGGATCCGGATCAGGCCCGGGACGACGGGAGCGAAACCGCAAGCTCAACCTCATCGTTCGGCGAGATCATGGAGTTTTACAGCGACGCCGGGAAATTCGACAAGCAGCTTCTAGGGAGCGTTCGCCGGAGAATCTGGTTAATGCTGGACAATCCCGGCTATTCCCTTCCCAGTCGCCTCATCAGTGTCTTCTCCATCCTGGTCCTGTTGGGCTCCATCGCCAGCATGTGCATGAACAGCATGAGTGAGTTCACTCGGGAAGATCCGCGCTTCCAGACCGTGGAGAATTTGGGAATAGCCTGGTTCACTTTCGAACTTCTGGCTCGACTCTCCGTGGCTCCGGATCTCCTCCGATTCTTCGCGCACCCGCTAAACCTGATCGATCTGGTGTCCATCCTACCCTTCTATCTGACGCTCGTGATTGATCTGGTTGCGGAGAGCAGTCCTGCGCTGGCTAATCTGGGAAGAGTCGCGCAGGTGCTCCGGTTGACCAGGATCTTCCGGATCCTGAAGCTGGCTCGCCACTCCACGGGCCTGCGGTCTCTGGGAGCCACGCTCCGGAACAGCTATCGGGAGATCGGGCTCCTCCTGCTTTATCTCTCCGTCGGAGTCTCCTTCTTCTCCGTCATGGCCTACACCCTGGAGAAGGAGGAGAACGAGGGATTGAACACCATCCCGGCCGGCTGGTGGTGGGCCACGGTTAGCATGACCACTGTGGGATACGGAGACGTCATTCCCGGATCCGTCGTGGGGAAGCTCACGGCGTCGGCCTGCATATTAGCGGGAATACTGGTTGTGGTGCTTCCCATCACGCTGATATTTAATAAGTTTTCCCTGTTTTATAAGAGGCAGAAGCAGCTGGAGATCATCATGAGGAGCTGCGAGTTCGACCAGGGAATGAAGGAGCCTCCGTCTGTCAATCTGAGGAATTATTACGCTCATAAAGTCAAGACGCTGATGGCCAGTCTGTCCAACATGAGCCGCAGTTCTCCCAGCGATCCCAGTCTGAGCGGCTCTCTGCGTTAGCCGTGCCGTCTGCCTCACGTGTTCCTAGTCTGAGCTCGGTACGACTGATGAACCTGGATGTAGTGTTTACATGACCCCTGAACATGTGATCGGGTTGATGTGTGTGTTTATATGTCACAAGCTTAAATCGGGAAATATGTTTGACATGCGCGAATATACAGTTTCTCCGACACTGGTTCTTTATTTGTTTTAAATAGCAGACTTGTAATCCGTCTCTGGTCATGATGAGTAGACATGAGCGCATGAGCCGCTGTGCCGCTGCTTATATTCATCACACAGTTAAACTGCCCAAACCCAGTGGTGTGTGTGTGTGTGTGTGTGTGTTGAGGTTCTGTGTGTTGTGATGTGTGTCACACGGGTGTTCTTGTGCCCTTGTTCTGTGCCTTTCACAAACCCAGTGTCTGAATCGGGTATTAATGGGCAGAAACGTGTTTGTTACATGTCTGGATTTGTAATATTTCCAGCTCATAATTTTATTTTCCCTTTTACTTGAAAATAATTTATCCTGTTTTAAGACTGTTAAGATGTTTTGCTTTGTGTGATGTTTACCATGATACCTTTACAGGTGTGTGTGTGTCATCATCCTCATCAGTGGGACTCTGTCTCCCTCTGCTGGAGAAGAGACGCAGTGCGGGAGCCGTGAGGAGAGTGATGGAGTCTGAGAGTGTCTACAGCTGTAAACATCACAGTTTAACTGGAGTACAGAGAGCAGAACAGCAGCTGAGGCTCATGGGAAGAGAAGTGAGCTATTAGTTGTTCTAGTGATGGGAAATCTGGTTCTTTTCCACGAACCGGTTCTTTCGGACAGTTCGTTTCAATGAACCGGTTCACCAGTTCTTTTACGTCCTCGCGTAATGACGTCAGTTCTATCGTCCCGGCGGATAAAAATACAAATGAATTTGAATCTTAACTTCAGTTAAATATTAGTAATCATCGTCATAATCATCTTAGATGAGTATCTTACATTTACGTTTGGCAAATGAACCCTGTCCAGGCGATGTGCAAACGCGGATGTTTTACATGTTTTGAAAATAAAAGTGAATAAAGTGGCCTTTTGTTTGATTTGTTATTACAGACTGATCTCATGAAGTAGCGTGTGTATGACACGCCAATTCGTATTTCCATTTTTGGCGTGCTATCAAGACGCATAATCGCCTTTCAGCGTGTTTATGAACGCCGTTGACTTAACGTTATATAAATATATGACTTACCTCAACCCCGTCCCTAAACCTAATCGTCACTGGGGTTAATGGCATTTATGACTGGAGATTTGACAGCATGTACAGACACGCGGAATGACGCAGACGTTAACGGCGTAGACATACACGCGGATAATGCGTAAGAGATAACACGCCACCTGACTCGAAAGTGGTGCATATGTTTACACAAAAGTCATGATGTCATGTTGGTTATTAAATAATCTTGCATTTCGGCTCCTTATCCCCATCCTCGGTTCGCCTGGGCTCATGGATCCGCATATGGAAGTACAACAAACAAAAAAGCTTATTGAATTGCACTACTTAAAATTTTTAGAAAACGTTGATTTAGCCTGAATATTAGAACAAGCACAACTTACAGGTCCCACCCCCTTGCTACGACAGGAATATCAGTGGATTACCGATTGATAATCTCCGTCTGCAGTCAGTCTCCTCACCAGCAGGGGCGCCAGCAGTGGTTGAAGAAGACTATAGAGCAACAGGTGAGAGATGAATTTACAGAAACAGCAAGCGGTAAGTGGTTGATGATCAGGGCCAGTTTATATGCGAAAAGCTGATAAAGACACAAAAGCTGTTTTTACATTGAAGTCTTCACTGTTAGTGTTGCACATATAAGCAGTTTTATATCGTGACAGAGATTATAATGTTATTCCCCAAAACTGATTTACATTTAGTCATTCAGCAGACGCTTTTATCCAAAGCGACTTACATCTGAGGACTAAACCAAGCGAGTCATTGTGAAGGGCAAAAACAACACAAGAAGTGCTCACAATACAAAGTTTAGACATTGCTCAGAGTAGCATAAGCCAGATAAGTGAAGGTTTAAAGGAAAAGGAAAGAATTAAAAATAATAATAATTATGTTAAGTGCTCTCGAAAAAGATGAGTTTTCATTTGTCTTTTGAATGCTGTCGGGGATTCTGCATTCCGGATGATGATGATGATGAAGATGGGCAGATCACTCCTCCAGCATGGAGCCGTGAGTGAGTGAGAATGTTCTGGAAAGTGATTTTGTGGCTCTCTGTGATGGCACCACGAGCCGTCGCTCATTGGCTGATCATAGTCTTCTGCTGGGGATGTAGACTCCTAGGAGTAAGAGGGAGCTGGGCCAGTGATCGATCTGTAAGCAAGAGTCAACGTCTTGATCTTGATGTGAGCAGCGAGTGGAGCCAGTGCAGAGAGATGACCAGAGGAGTGACGTGAGTGACGTCGTTGAAGACCAGACGAGCAGCAGCATTCTGGATCATCTGTAGAGGTTTCGTTGCACATGATGGAAGTCCAGCCAGAAGAGCATCATAGTAATCAAGCCTAGAGATGACCAGGGCCTGGACGAGAAGCTGTTCGCCTGCTCAGTTAGGAAAGGCCTGATCTTCCTGATGTAGCAAACCTGCATGATCGAGCTGTCTTTGTAATGTGGTTTGAGAAGGTCAGCTGGTCATCAAAGATTACTCCAAGATTTCTGACCGACCTCGAAGGGGTGATTGAGGAAGAATCTAGCTGGAGAGTGAAGTTGTGCTGTAGAGACGGATTGGCAGGGAGGACGAGGACCTACCTGTGAGATTCAAACCAGTGGAGGGAAGATCCAGTGATGAGAGAGTGGACAGAAGGATCTGATGATTCACCGTGTCGAAGGCAGCAGACAGGTCCAGGAGGATGAGGACTGATGATTTGGAAGCAGCTTTAGCGATCCGGTGACCGACAGTAATGCAGTCTCGGTTGAATGGCCTTTCTTGAAGCCTGATTGGTTGACGTCCAGCTGGTTGTTCAGAGACAGGAAAGATGATACGGGGTTGAAAGCAACTCGTTCAAGTGTTTTCCCAAAGAATGGTGGGAGATAGACAGGTCTGTAGTTCTCTAAAAGTGATTAGTTTAGCGTTGTTTTTTTAAGCAGTGCAGTTACCCGAGCCTGCTTAAATGCTGTAGGAACAATGCCAGTGTGTAGGGAAGAGTTTATGATGTGTGTGAGCGCCGGTGGAACTGTGGGAGAGATTGCTTGGAGCAGATGTGATGGGAGTGTGAGGGGATGGGGTCTAGAGGGCAGGAGGACTGGAGAGGAGAAGCTTAGATACGTCTTCCTCAGTTAGTGGAGTGAAGGAGAAGAGAGGGTTACTGGCTGTGGGAGAGGGTAGTCTGGGTTCCTGTGTGTGTGTGACGCTGAGAACTGACTGCTGATAGTTGTAGTTTTGTTAATGAAGAAGTTAGCAAAATCATCAGCAGTTAGCGAGGAGGTGGGTGGTGGAGGTGGACAGAGGAGAGTTGCATGTCTTGAAAAGTGAACGTGTGTTAGAGATGCTGTTGATCTTGTTGTGGATTTTGATTTTGCAGCATGAACATCAGTAGAAAGGGCAGAGATCGGTACCAGCTGAGGTCAGATGTTCTTTTGATTTGTGCAGTTTCCTCTCCGCTGCCTTTAGTTCAGTCCGGTGTTCACGGAGAACCTCAGATAACCAGGGGCTGGAGGTAGTAGCGCGTGCTGCTGAAAATATACATTTATGTGCCTTCAACTCCATACTTAAGCAGAACACAGGGCTGTGACATCATACTGTGACCTCTGACCCCGAACACTCGCTCACACTCTCAGTGTTTCCCACTAGATGCAGGACCTAATGGGCCCCCTGATGCAGGACCTGATGGGCCCCCTGATGCAGGACATGATGGGCCCCCTGATGCAGGACCTGATGGGCCCCCTGATGCAGGACATGATGGGCCCCCTGATGCAGGACCTGATGGGCCCCCTGATGCAGGACATGATGGACCCCCTGATGCAGGACCTGATGGGCCCCCTGATGCAGCTCTGCCTGGAGGCCCTGCTGAGAGAACAGCCACAGCTGCTCGATGGAAAGCAGGTGTGTGTGTGTGTGCGTGTGTGTGTGTGTGTGCGTGTGTGTGTGTGTGTGACCAGCTAACTCAATTAGTGCTGAAAAATAGATGACCACATCACACACTCATCTGAACTTCTCGTCTGACCCGTCACGTCTGCGATTCAGGCACAGATGGAGTGTTTTCATGAACTGGAAGTGACAGTAGTGTGTGTGTGTGTGTGTGTGTGTGTGAATGACACTTCTGCTGTCTTAATGCTGTCATGTTAATCACTTCAAACATCGCCGCATGTTCTCATGATGTGTGTCAGGAGGAATGTCTGAGAGGAGAGATGAAAGTAATCAGAGAGTGACCTGAAGCTCTGAGTGTTCAACACACTCCACTGTTGTGTTCCTCTGAAGACTGAACGTCTTTAGGTTCATGACATGAGGGCGAGTAAATCATGATGACAGAATAATGATTTATGTGATATATGATGAATTAATGCTCACTCTCCACTAGTTGTGTTGTTCTGTCTGTTTCTGTGCAAGTTACAGTGTCCATAATGTTGTGTATGTGTGTGTGTGTTTGTGTTTGATTTAGGGATCAGACTAGTTAATCTCAGAGCATGAGTGGACTGAATGCAGCAGCTACACACACACACACACACAGCGCAGGAAATGATGCGTGTCTCGGAGTATGTACTCATACGGGAGCAAATAGGAGGAAGGATTATGTGTGTGTTTTATTTCTTGAGCTATCCTATCACTGATGATGACGATGATGATGAAGGGGTGATGCTGAACAAGGACACGTGTGTGTGTGTGTGTCTGAAGGTTTCAGACATGTGAATCCCTGCTGTATCTAGAACATTCTCTCTGAGGGCCTGAAATAGCAGCGCAGACACTGACTGGTCTTAACTAATCAGTGCTCATTAACCCATCGTCTCACACACACACACACACACTACACAATGCTCTTCTACAGAGTGTGTAAATGATGATGTTTGAGTTCTACTTGTCAGATGTCCAGAACATGCACTCTGTTTGTCTCGCACTGCATTGTTGGAGTGTGTTTATCTCACACTGCATTGTGGGAGTGTGTTCGTCTCGCACTGCATTGTGGGAATGTTTGTCTCGCACTGCATTGTTGGAGTGTGTTCGTCTCGCACTGCATTGTGGGAGTGTGTTTGTCTCGCACTGCATTGTGGGAGTGTGTTCGTCTCGCACTGCATTGTGGGAGTGTGTTCGTCTCGCACTGCATTGTGGGAGTGTGTTCGTCTCGCACTGCATTGTGGGAGTGTGTTTGTCTCGCACTGCATTGTGGGAGTGTGTTTGTCTCGCACTGCATTGTGGGAGTGTGTTCGTCTCGCACTGCATTGTGGGAGTGTGTTTGTTTCGCACTGCATTGTGGGAGTGTGTTCGTCTCACACTGCATTGTGGGAGTGTGTTTGTCTCGCACTGCATTGTGGGAGTGTGTTCGTCTCGCACTGCATTGTGGGAGTGTGTTCGGCGGGCCACGAGAGAGAGTGTGCCGTATCTTGGAGCTGCGCCCGTCTGCTATCAGCGCAGATAATCCAGCGCTAGTGAAGAGTCTCTGACCCTGAGAACACACACCTAATGCCTTTATAATGCAACCTTTTACCGAAGCAGCCTTTGTCCTAAACACACACACACACGAATCAAGGTGACATGATATGATCGTCATTAGACGTCCACAGAGACATTAGCGCCCGTAATGCCTTCCTAACACACACTCCCGCTCGGAGCTCATTCTCCAAACTCCTATAGCAACATGAGTGTGTCTGCGCTAATCACACACACCTTCTGCCAGGCAGTGTGTTTATGGCCAGCGGAGACAGACCGACACACAGACAGAGAGAGAGGAGGGCGAGCGAGGGCCATCGTGACGCCGGGGAGTCGTCGGTCTCGGCGATGGAGTGTGTGATACGAGCCGTTATCTTATCAGTGTCATCAGGAGATGCACAGGCGGCCGATAACACGAGCTGCGGTGAACACACACTCCGGCGAGACACAAGACTGAGTCCTTCACTTACATTACGACTGAGATGCTCGATTAACCTTTAAGCGCAGCTTTGAGCCCACACTGTCTCTACTCTGAAGTTTATTCTTGTCAATCTGAATCCGGAGCGTCTGCGGGACTCGTCCGCCGTCTCCTGATGGGTGCTCGCGCCTCGGCCGAGATCTTCATGTCTTCATTTCTTCAGCCGAAAACATATAACGGTTTTTGAGGGAATCCTGATCTCGTAACGTGTGTCGCATCACAGCTCGTGCAAGACCAGCGCTAGTGGATAAAGTATATAAATGTGTGTTTTGTTGTAAATGTCGCTGGTTTGTGTAGATCAGACTCTTATTCCTCGGCTGGATCGTGTCGAGACTTTGAAGCTGCACTGAAACTTACATCTGACCTTCGACCCGTTGGACCCCATTGAAGACACTATATGGAGAAATCCTGGAGCGTTTATTTATTTATTTGACCAGGAAAGTCCCGTTGAGATTCAATACCTCTTCTACCAGGAGTCCTGGCCCAGAACAAGACAAGAATTATGAAATAGTACAAACAACAAACAACACAACATAATAAACAAATGCAAAATACCCATATCTGACAAACAATACACATCCTGATCAGCCATTAAAACATTTACACCGCTCCATAAAACAGGCTTTAGAGTGTGTCTAAACACAGCGAGAGATGTACGCGCTTCATGCATCGTTGATCATAATTACTAAAGCCGATCTACATATTTCTGTATGGATAATTGGCATCTTGACTAAAAGTTTGTGTTGATCTAGTATTAGATTCTAGTACAGTGTGTCACCAAACTAGATATAATATATACTGGGGTAATTTACCCAGGAAAGCTGGTAAAATAAAAATCAACATAATAATAATAATAATAATAATAATAATAGGTTCATTTTATATAGCACCTTTCAGAAAACTCAAGGTCGCTTTACAATAAAGTACAAATAAACATAACTTGGAAACAATACAAATAAATTGAGATGGATTACATAATAGATAGAAAATAAACATCAAGGGAAACAAGAAGCAAAACACAATCTTTCCTCCTCAAGCTGGTTTTACTCAAAAACCTTCATTTCCTTTCGACTGAAGAAAGAAAGATGTGAACATCGTGGAGGACGTGAGCCGGGAGAGTAAACTATCGGGAGACTAAGAAGTGAACTAGTCCGTTAAAGCGACAGGCGACGAAACTGCCTAATATAGTTATCGTTATCGTTATAGTTATCTTCATAGTTAGGGTTAGGGTTATCGTTATAGTTATCGTTATTATTATAGATATTGTTATAGTTATCGCTATAGTTATCATTATAGTTATTGTTATCGTTATAGTTATCGTTAACGATATCATTATAGTTTAGTTATAGTTATCGTTATAGTTTAGTTATAGTTATCGTTATAGTTTAGTTATAGTTATCGTTATAGTTTAGTTATCGTTATCGTTATAGTTATTGTTATAGTTTTCGTTATCGTTATTGTTATAGTTATAGTTATCGTTATAGTTATCACACTTAAGAACGATGATTATCAGCATGGATGTCTTTCTCAGAAGTGGACAGTTGGCTGTGGCAGCACACAGTGTTCATTTACAACAGCCTCTCTCTGATCGGTGTGTGTAAGAGTGTGTGTAAGAGTGTGAGTACCAGTGTTGTCCTCCAGTGGTCCGGCTCGGCGCTGCGGTCCCGGGATGAGCTGGGAATAACGCACGACTCCTCCCTGCCAGCTTTATTACGAGCAAAGGTCTCCAGCAGCTGGCACTGTGAGGTCCACTATCTTATCTCCCATCGGCCGTAAATCCTGCCCTGAGGACGGCGGCGACAGACAGCAGAGGAACATCTTCTTTCTGACCTTCACACGTCCTGAGAGCCGAGAGAAACACTCAACGCTGGAGGAGTGAACCACACTTTCTTATCTGATTACATTCATGCAAAGTCATGCGTGCCTCAAATCCACTTACAATAACAGCATTCTCGTCTCGTCGTCTAATATCTTAGGGTCACACAACTCAATCCTTTACACTTTAAACAAAACGTTTGATTTGCTGTAGAATGGATGCCCGGATCTTAAATGTTTGAAATCTTTAATACTGTTCACTGGTAGCAGGAGGTTACTGGGCCATCTCGCCATTTAATCACCAATTAACTACTGTAAACTGTTATCTTTGGGGAGACACACCTTTGAACGCTATCGTGGATCAGCAGCGAGTGACAGAAGGCGATAAAACTCTTCACAGAACTCACTGTGACATTCAGACGGGTTGGGAAACTTACTTTTAAAAGGATTGCAATGTTGCTTTACCCCTTAAAAAAGAACTAATTGCGTTACTTTGTTACTTTTTATGGAAAGTAATGCATTACATGACTTTAGCGTTACTGTTTCTGACCTGGGCTGGGCTTGTTTTTTTTTTTTTTTAAATGTATATTTTTTAAAATGTAAAGGCCCTTTCACACCAGAAGTGTGTTGTATCTCACTGTTTTTGTTCATTTTGAGTGAGTGAGATGGGTAAACGCTGCTCACATTTATTCGGAAACTAAGAATATCCATCATGTTTACACAGCGAACACAATGCCTGTGAACGCACGGTTTCTCAGTCAGAAGTTAGGATGTGGACAGGAGAGCTGGAATGGGAAAACTGACTTGTTTGAAAAAGTAACTCAGATATTTCGAAGGAGAGTGCTTAAATCTGGTGATTGACCCAGCTGACATCGGCCGCTCAGTGGAAGGCTAGATGTGCTGAACTGATATGATTTATCTTGAAGGTCTGATAAAAACATGACTCCACCATTGAGTTTATTGTGCTGGGAATCTTGTGTGCTGTCATTCAGTTCAGGGCTGAGATTATATTGCTGGGATTATGAATGATGATGTTGTTGTGTTAAGGTTAGTTGGTGTGTGTTTTTGAGAAAATGTGCATTCTGTAACACACCGAGGCTGTTTCGCAAACGGCGTCATAAACTACTGTTTTACTGTCATAAAGCGAGGTGTGTTTATGGCCGTGTGTATCTGCATCTGTGCTCACACTCTTTTATAAGCAGCTTGTTAAAAATCAAATGCAAATGTTATTGAATTAAAGAGCAAACATTCGCTGCTGGTCTTTACGGACGCGTGAACGAGTGTGTGCCGAACGCTGATTGTTGCTCAGATCTGATTCTGTGCAGGTTTGATGTTTCGTGTTGTCGGCAGTGAGACGATGTGTGTTTATCTGCTGGTGAAAGGAGTGTGTGTGCTCATGTCACGTTCTGGCCGTCGCTGGTGGAAAACACTGTGGGAAGTCATGATCGGACACCTCTCAGTTCTCCTTCAGGTCCTGTAGCTCAGTCCGTCTCAGATCGCCCAAAAAAGTGTGACAGTTGGTTGCTCGACCATTGCTTATTTTCCTACTTTCTCTTTGTGAGTAATTATTGCAAAAATATTTTATGAAAATAACATGACAATGAAAACTGGTCAAGCATCCTCTACTGAAGCCCTTTAAACGTTCCAAGCCATCGGACACACGAGGCGTTTAGATTGGCAGAAACTAACAGAGGTGCTTGTCCAAAAGCAACAAGAAATGTGTCTCTCTTCAGTTACAGCAGCGTTCAGTGTGTGTGTGTGTGTGTGTGTGTGTGAACATGCGCAGCGCGTCTCATAACAGCAGCAGTTTCTAGCACTACAGCGGGAGAACAGATTGGGCTTTAGGGACGAGTGCATGATCCAGTTTCTGCTGTAGTCCGGTCGGTCACTGAGTCTCAGCAGGTCCAGATGACCCGATGATGACGCACACTCGCACACGGGTCCAGCTGTGTGTGTGTGTGTGTGTGATTCTGCTTCATGTCACACAGACCTCATATGTCACATCTCTTATTGCTGGATGATCTCATATGATCTGAAACACACGGCAAGATCAGGATTACAAACACTCGCGGTTCTGTATCAGGAAAACACAAGCATTTATTGACAGGCAGTGCATCATGACTGCACACACGCACGCTTCTGAGAGTAAAACACTCCTAAAGCACAGAGAATTGCAGAAGTGCACAGGATCAGATGCATTTCTGGGTTTGGAAGCGAAATAGACTGACACAGATGTGAGACAGGTGTGTATTGGTGTGAGACAGGTGTGTATGGTTTGTTGACTGAGGATGCTCAAAATACTTTTCTATTTTTTCATGGTTAGTTGACTGGTTAGTTGACAGGTTGGTTGACTGGTTGGTTGACCGGTTAGTTGACTGGTTGGTTGACTGGTTAGTTGACTGGTTAGTTGACTGGTTGGTTGACTGGTTAGTTGAATGGTTGGTTGACTGGTTAGTTGACTGGTTAGTTGACTGGTTAGTTGACTGGTTAGTTGACTGGTTGGTTGACTGGTTAGTTGACTGGTTGGTTGACTGGTTGGTTGACTGGTTAGTTGACTGGTTAGTTGGTTGACTGGTTAGTTGAATGGTTGGTTGACTGGTTGGTTGACTGGTTAGTTGACTGGTTGGTTGACTGGTTAGTTGACTGGTTGGTTGACTGTTTGGTTGACTGGTTAGTTGGTTGACTGGTTAGTTGACTGGTTAGTTGACTGGTTGGTTGACTGGTTGGTTGACTGGTTGATTGACTGGTTGGTTGACTGGTTGGTTGGCTGGTTAGTTGACTGGTTAGTTGACTGGTTAGTTGACTGGTTGGTTGACTGGTTAGTTGACTGGTTGGTTGGTGGGTGGGTTAGTTTGCTGTGGTTAAAGGATGTGATGTCATTGGGCGTCATCATGCTGAATGTTCTGCCGTGGGTTCGATGTCAGGCCTGTACAGTGACTCCACCATGTCCGGCGTGTTCCTCCTACTAATAGTTTTAGGGAGAGTTCCACCACGAGTGATTAATCAAAGCGGGAAAAGCCGACATCAGCTGTGGCTGTTCTGCATTTCCTGCTCGGATTGGACATTATTAGCAGTTAATTGGAACCTTGTTTGGCAAGAAAGAGTCAGACAGAATGAGAGGATGTGTGTGTGTGTGTTCATCACTGCTGAATATAGAGTTTAGTGTTCAACATAGTGTGTGTCTGATTGAGGAAATGCTGCTGTGTGTGTTTCTATGTACGATACCAAGGTTGGACACATCCACGTTTCCAAATTGAGAGCAAACTAGAGGTCAGACATGTCAGCTGAGCACGTGTGTGTGTGTGTGTGGGGGGGGATGGTTTCTTTAGGTCAGCAGGTCCATAGGAGATGGTCAATGTCTGTGTGTGTGTGTGTGTGTGTGTAAATGAGAGCTTGTCCATGCGTGTCTGCAGAACAAACCTCCGGGAGGAAATAGTAGTAAGACCTAAGAACACAGCGGAAAGGCTTGTGGGGTTTTTAATGGAAAAGAGAATTTAAACTTCAAGCATGCGATCACCACATTAAAGTGTGTGTTCTGGATCTGACCGCCGGCATGCGGTTCCTCTGCTTTTCATTAGACCTCACGATTTCTTCAGTTGATTTGGCAAATTAACTTACAAGAGGCAGAACACACCATTCAGACTGGAAACGAGCGTAGCAGCAAATTGCGTTTATCAAAAACACACTCAAGAAGTGTTTACCTTACGTGATCTGATGGAGGGAGGACCGAGGGAGCGCAAACCTGCGAACCTGCGAAGCGCATCCTTCACTTTATGGCTCGAATCAGTCTGAGCAGCCAATTATATTCAAGTGGACACACACACTCACTCACTCTCTCTCTCACACACATACATACACACACACATACACTCTCACTCTTACACACACACACACACACACACACACATACACTCTCACTCTCTCTCACACACACACACTCGTAACACAGGCTCCTGCTGCTGGAAGTGTATAATATTCACGAGAGGCTCATTGACACGAGCAGATCAGACACGTTTGAGTCACTCACAGTAATGCCGTTCTGAATATCCTACTCGCCGTCTCAGGAAAGGTTGTTTTTATTAATGTCTACTTACCTCTGAGAAGGTATTTGGGGTTTTAATAGGGGTGTGAGCAGTTTATGACACTGACGTGAGCGAGAAATGATTGCTGGAGTGGGACGCTGGTGGCAGTGAGTGGGCCGGTTCTGGGAGGTCCAAATGAGCTGAGAGAGAGAGAGAGAGAGAGAGAGAGAGCGAAAGAGAGAGAGCATCAGCTAATCCAGTCAAGTCACCGTTATTTATATACTTCTCAGTACATGAGAATATCAGAATCACTGAAGAAACTTCATCAAATATTAGAGTCAGGAGTGAAGCAGCTCTACAGAAGAAGAGAGAGTCATTACTCAGATCCAGCTCTGTTAGTCTAGTTCAGTTCAATAACTGTTGCAAAATCAGTCCATCATGAAACCGAGTGTAATCAGCTGTACGCAGCTCTGCAGAACACAGTGGCTCGATCATCGGTTTGTTCTGTTACGACACACACACTCATTCTCTGCATCTGAGCAGAACCGTCTGGCACACACTGACACACGCAGAGCTGATTTATGGGGCTTCAGCTTTAGGATGTACCAGGGTTTTATTAAACACCTTCTGGAGGCCCGACAGCGGCTGGATCGTCCCGTTTAAGAGTTTCTCCTCAGGTCACTCAGAACTTCCCTTGACTCCCGGCCAAGCAATTAAAGAGGCTGAAGCCGGGATGCGATACAGACGTCTCAGCTGTTCAGAGAACCCGTGATTCTGCCAATATGTTCTGCATTTGATGGTGCAAGCGAGAGCGGGGATGGATTTCACATGTGCGTCGGAGGGAGGGATTCTCCGAGACCGAGCTTTTCCGTGCGGATCTGCCTGTAAACCCGCACACCAGCATCACTCCGACGGCTGGATGTATAAATCCCTCCTAATGTCGCCATGGAGGCGTTCCGGCTCTAAATGGTGGAATTGATGGCTTGCCCCCTCGGTAACGGCACACTTGATGATTATAAATGAAGTCGTAAATAAGGCCGCTGGACTTTTACAGATCTTGGCACAGTAGAGGCAGTAGTTCTGCCTGACCCGCCGAGGTCAACGTTTAACAGATTGCTGCCGTGGAGCGAGAGAGAACCGTGTTAAACATCATCATTATCTCCAGCGTTTCCTCCACAGCTGGATCTGGAACAATGTAGTCATGACTGAGTCTTGGAGGAACAAAAGACATGCTTCTGGTCCACAAGCCTCATTTGGACGAGAGGAAATGAACAGAGATGAGAACTTGATACTCAGGAGTTTACGACTCTGGCAGACTTTAACGTGAACGAGCTCATCTCGGCAAACAAGGTCCTCATCCACTGAACTGAAACAAATGTTTTACAGGCCGCATAAATCCACAGATATTATGCTTATCTATCTATCTATCTATCTCTATGCTAATTATTAAATAAGCTCTATGCACGATCGCTTCCGGGTTTGTCTCAGCACGCCCAGTTACATCCGGTGCTGCGTCAGAAGCCGGTTTTGCGTTAGGTGGAGATGGTGTCAAATTACACTCGCTGTTTACGAACTTTCTGCGGTTAACGTGAATGATGTTAACAACACTGTGAGGCAGTTAGCCATCACACATTACAGTAAAAAAGAGAATTAATTTAAATTATATATTTCGAGCTACATCAACAACTTTGAGGGTGAGTATTCTCTCATATCGTGCGAAATCCGACTAGTGAATCAGTTTCTAAAATCGTTGTCTTCGTTTTCTGAGAAAACGAATTTTATTAAAGTTTTGCCGCTATATACTTTGCCTGCAGAACGCGCTAGCGGACGTAAAGCAGCTGGCTGAGATTCTTTCGGACATACGTCAGCAGGGTTCGTGCATAGAGCGTATTGTTTGAATGGGCACATGTGCTTCACAAAACAATGACAATTTTTGTGTCTTTTGTACAAAAACCATCAGACGTCACCACAACCTGAACTCAAAATCAGCGAAACGTTCACACACAATCAGAACTGAAGGGGAGAAGAATCAAACAAAGAAGGAAGAGGAAAAGGATGGAGGAGAGAAAGAGGAAGTAGATGAGGAAGGAGGAGATAAGGAGGAAGTAGGAGAGGAAGAAGGAAGAGGAAGGAGAAGAGGAAGAGGAAGGAGGAGATAAGGAGGAAGTAGGAGAGGAAGAAGGAAGAGGAAGGAGGAGAGGAAGAGGAAGTAGATAAGGAAGAGGAAGGAGGAGATAAGGAGGAAGTAGGAGAGAAGAGGGAGGAGGAAGGAGGAGAGGAAGAGGAAGGAGGAGATAAGGAGGAAGTAGGAGAGGAAGAAGGAAGAGGAAGTAGATGAGGAAGAGGAAGTAGGAGAGGAAGAGGAAGAGGACGGAGTTAAAGTACAAGAAGAGGACGGAGTTAAAGTTTTTCAGTTAAAGTACAAATATTTATGAATTTTAACGGATTGGTGAATATTCATTCTGTTCTCTCTCGATGTTCACTGTGATCGTTGACGTGATCTCTCAGGCTGATGAAGAATCGTGTGGATCTTCAGATGTAACTTGCAGACGTTCTGCTGCACATTGTGACGGGAAACGCTGCAGATTCTTCACTCCTGATCACAGAACAGTGTGTGTGTGTGTGTGTGTGTGTGTGCTGCAGACAGCGATGACGTGTCACTGCATGCTTTTGCTTCTTAATGAATGTAAAGCTTCACATGTTTGTCAAGATTTTGCCAGAGCATAATTGACACATTAAGTAAATTACTCAATTAAAACTACAAATGATGAATAATTCTTATTGAGCGTGTTTTATTAAAAAATAATAGTGTTTCACTTTCATCTCCACAGTCAGCTCAGCATAATAGAGTACAGATCGTTTCAGAGCAGCTTTACTTTAATAAACAGGAGAATATCAGAATCACTGATGAAACTTCATCAAATATTAGAGTCAGGAGTGAAGCAGCTCTACAGAAGAAGAGAGAGTCATTACTCAGATCCAGCTCTGTTCTCATCTGATCAGTGCCGTCAGATCAACAATATCACTGAATATGACATGTCTCTTAAACTCTGTTGTGTTTGAGATGTTCTGGTAACGGGATGTGTGTGTGTGTGTGTGTGTGTGTGTGTGTCTACAGAGGCTTGTACCTGAAATGTCACGTTTGGGGGTGTTTGATCACCCCCTGAAGCGGCGCAGGATGAGCTGAAACCACAGTCTTCCTGTGTCTCTCTATCTCTCTCTCTTTCTCTCTCTCGAGCTCAACCTCCAGGAGAAGCTGCTCTTCAGCGAATCCCAGGTAAATACCCGCTTACTTACACTACCTCGTTTCTTTGGGCTTTTTCCCTGTTACCCGTGAAACGGTTCGGAATCGTGTGTCGGGCCTTTTGAGGGGAAGTGATGTGAGTCTTCATTACTTCCTGCTGGAGTTCCCAAGACACACTTGGATATCATTAGAGCAAAACGGCTGGTCATACGTGTGTGTGTGTGTGTGTGTGTGTCGGCAGCTGCTCGTCTGTTTGTGGAGCTGTAAGCGGGACTTTAGTGGCTGATTGTTCGGCGGCCATTACAGAGAGTGTGTGTGTGTTTTCCGTGGTGCTTCTGCGGAGGATCAGTGTGTGTGTGTGTGTGTGTGTGTGTGTGAGAGAGAGAGATTATAGATGGTGTGTCCAGACACACAGATATGTGTGCTCATAACTGACCGATTAGTGGGTATTAGTGATTAGAGGACAGCTGACAAAACTCAACATGAACTTTACATCTAAAATTAAACTGTTTCTGCTCCAGTATTGCTGCTCATTTGTAAGTCTGGTTAAAAGCATCTGATTAACACACACATGTACTGTGAACTTATCAGAAGAGATTAACTAGTTTACCCTAGAAAAACAGAACAATGTGTTCATTGAAGACCAGGAGTCAAATCTGAAGTTCAGCTCGTTGACTTCTCTCGTTTCAAGAGGATTCAGCATGGAACAAACTAGATCTAATATAAACTTCTACTAATGACATATATATATATAAATCAAATAGATATATTTGTGATGTTTTCATCGTTTGTGCAGGTCTTGTTTTTTGTTTGGATAAATAAACATTATTTAGTGAGTATTAGTGAGTATATCACTCACCAGCAACTTTATTAGGTTTCAACTGCTCATTAAGACAGATATCTAATCAGCAGCTAGAGGATCTACATAAAGAGGAGCCGTGAAGTTCAGACTGAGCATCGGAGTAGGACAGAAAGTTTATTTAAGCGACTTTGAACATGGCATGTTGTTGGGGTCAGAGGATTTTTAGTAGACTGGTTCAGCTG
Source organism: Pimephales promelas (assembly GCF_016745375.1). The sequence goes on along the minus strand of NW_024121344.1, from coordinate 503,750 downwards.
ATAGAAAGACAACAGTAACTCAAATAATCACTGGTTACAGACGAGGTGTAGAAGAGCATCTGAACACACAACACACACGACCTTGAAGCAGAAGAACTACTGCACTGGTGACACTCCTGACAGATGAGAACAGCAAACTGAGGCTACAATACACACACACACACACACACACACACACACACACACGTTTGTTTAGCTATACGTCTTGGGACTCCATAGACTTGATGGTTTTTATACTGTACAAACTGTATATTCTGTCCCCTTACACTAACCCGACCCCTATACCTACAACTCACACACACACTAACCCTTAAACCTATCCATCACACACACACACACACACACACACACTAACCCTACACTTAAACCTACCCATCTCTCTCTCTCTCTCTCTCTCTCTCTCACACACACACACACACACACACACACACATACACACACTAACACTTAAACCAATCCTTCTCTCTCTCACACACACATGATGTTCAGTCGCTCCTGTCAGAGTCCAGATTGAACATGATCATCTGTGTTTCAGAGGCTCAGGCTGCGGCTGATGTAATGGTGTGTTATACATCTTTATGGCTCACTTTGGGCCTCTTAGTACCAGTAGAGCGTTGTTTAAACGCCACAGCCGGCCCGAGTCTTGATGCTGACCATCCGTACCTTACACACACACACACACACACACACACACACACACACACACACACACACACACACACACACACACACACACACACACACACACACACTTCACAAAGCTCAAGCATCTCAGACTGGTGTCATGAACATCACGATGAGTTCACTAAACTCAAGGGAAGAGCTGGAACGATATATATATGGAGCAGAATCTGTAAGAACTTCCTCCTGACTGACAGTCTTCTTGAAGATATACTTCTGTAATATGATGATGATCCATGAACAGTGTTTGTTCTCAGAGAAAGATCGTGATCGTTTCAGGCAGTTCTGCTCCGCGACCGATAGGCGGCGCTCTTCCTTCAGAAACAGCATTAATCTCTCTCCCAGATCCGATGTACATGGATACATAACTCCATTAATAACTCCATAACGAAGAGTTTCCAGTCGAAATAATGTTCATAAACATGAAGCCTGATATCTCCTCATATCTTCTCATCCATAAACCCAAATTCACCTCAGGCTATATAAAGACTCGAACGCGATTTAAACAAAAAATAATTATTTCAATTAACTCATTCTCATTAAAAATATAACTCATTAAAATTAACTCATAACTCATTAAAAATATTGTTATTTTTTAAGACAAAAGCGTTTGTTTTCTTCTGTTAATATGGTCCGATATTGTTCGGTTCGATATTAATAAACACGCTAATATTTGTATGGTTCCACTGAAGAAAGATAGCCGATTGTGAAGGGACAGTAAAAGATGAGAGACATATAATTTTCGAATTATCCTGTAAAGTATTAGATGGTCTTTATTAAACCGTTAGTCTAATTGTTGCAGTTTTATTGCCCGTGATCCAATAGATGAATCTGGCTTTAACTATTAATATCTGTAAATCATCTTCAGGTCACCTCGTCACTTCTGAACACTGAACCCGCTGCCGCTCAGGAGTGTGTGTTCGTGTCTCTCAGGAGTGTGTGTTCGTGTCGCTCAGGAGTGTGTGTTCGTGCCGCTCAGGAGTGTGTGTTCGTGTCGTTCAGAAGTGTGTGTTCGAGCTTTAGTCCAAATAAGAGAAAGCTGTAATAATTATTAACTCGCAGTATAGCGTTAATAAACGAAGAGAAACAAATGTAATGTATTGCAAAATATAAAAAACATCCTTTTTCCATTTTATATTTAGCTATTTATATACAGAATATATATATTTTTAAAGGACATACAATTATGCATTTTATTACTGATAAATAGGCTATAATTATAAAGCTGAGCATGTGTTTGTTTGTTTTTTCCTATTGATTATGATTTTAAAATGCAAAACGGATCTTTCCCCAGAAGAGGAAAAAATACATGGTGGCAGAATTATCTTTTTTTTATTTTTTTTCTGTCACTTTCAGATGTGATTGAGAAATGAAAATGTTTATAGTGTACTCACAGACTGCAGGTGTGTGTGTGTGTGTGTGTGTGTGTGTGTGTGTGTGTGTGTGTGTGTGTGTGTGTGTGTGTGTGTGTGTGAGTGTGTGTGTGTGAGAGAGAGAGAGAGAGTGTATGAGAGAGTGTGTGTGTATGAGAGAGTGTGTGTGTTTGAGAGTGTGTGTGCGTGAGTGTGTGTGTGTGTGTGTGTGTGTATGTGATGAGAGAGAGAGAGAGAGAGAGAGAGAGAGAGAGAGAGAGAGAGAGAGAGAGAGAGAGAGAGAGAGAGGGAGAGAGAGGAGGGAGAGAATATGTGTGTGTGTGTTTGAGAGTGTGTGTGTGTGTGTGTGTGTGTGTGTGTGTGTGAGAGAGAGAGAGAGAGAGAGAGAGAGAGAGAGAGAGGGGGGCGGGTCGATCAGTGAGGCTCCACCACTCGAACAAGAGCCCGAGCCAGAACTCCTCGGTCCAGATCCAGATCCCGGACTCTCTCGCCGCACTCCTGAAGTTTATCATGTTCAAACTGTAGTTATGAATTAGAGCTGAACTTCCTCGGTCTGTGTGGATTTACAGTCAAACTGCGACCTTTGCATTGTGGGTGAGAGAACAACTTCATTTCATTTGACAGAAATGCTCGAACTCTCATTGGGTTCCGTCCAGTTCTGTTCACGAGAGCAGAGGACCGGAGCGCGCACTCGACAGCGGACGCGTTACTAATGTTAAAGACATTTTGATCCTGAAGTTACGATTTTATGAAGCGGGAACAAATATTAAAAAAAAAAAAAAAAAAAAAAAAAAAGCAAAATTGTTTTCGGAAAAGTCCTGCTGTCGTGTTGGTTCCGCCGAGTTCTGATCACATCTGGAGCGAGAAACGCGTATTAATAGAAACTCTGTGTGTCTCATAAAGGTCAGCGCACTCCTCCTCGCGCAGGCCTTGACCGCTCGCTTATTTAAGGTTATGCTCACAATCATATTTTAATTTCTGCATGAAAAGTAGCTTACAGTCAGTCTGACATGTGAAGATCTCAACCATGCTAAATTACTGTCCTCCAGAAATATTCAGAGATATGAGATATATAAGAGATATTAGAGGTAAAGCCAGATTAATATCAGGCCTGATGATTCAAACTCATGTTCGCTTATTTCATTTCGGCTCGTTTGACAAGATTGTTTCGTGACTTTCTGCTATTATTATACGCATAATTTGAACATGTCAGCTTTATTTCTGCAGCACAGAGTTTCAGAGCAGCTTTACAGAGATAACAGGACCATAATGCAACAGAATTCGTGTTTAGAAGAGAATAGCGTCGCAGTTCAGCTTAAATTAATTCAGTGATGCTTCATTTCTGTTATAAAAAAATGTATTAATTTAGTTATTATAAAATATTATTTAGTTAGTGATGTCACCGTCCAGCTCAGTTCAGTTCTCATGTTGAGTTTAATAATAGTGTTGAATATTAAATGTCCCTATCAGCAAACCAAAAACCAAAGGCGACACACACACACACACAATAATACAGTCGTAACCTGGTTGTTTAAAAAAGTGTTTGCATGACAACTTGTTTAAAGTTGGATATAGCCTACCGAACGGCACATGAAAAAAAGAGAGAGAGAGAAAAAAGCAAGAGCAAGAAATAAATCTGTGGATAATAAAATGATGACCGCGCTAAGCAATGCTTTACATGTGAGAAACCCACAATAATAAATATGCAACTGAAAAATATATTTCCTGCATGTTTTGAATAAGGAAACAACTTTAAAACTGTGAATAAAAGCTGTTCCGGTGTGTTTCCCCCAGGATCTGATATGGGCAGTAAGACTCTCCCGGCCCCGGTGCCGCTTCACCCGGCGCTGTTCCTGCAGTTCCCCGCGGGCGCGGATCCCCGCTACGGGCTGAGCTCCGGCCACAGCGTGATCCACCACTGGGCCCTCGGGTACCCGCAGATTCCGGGGCTCCTGGACCCGCGCTTCGCGTTCACCGCGACGCTTCCCTTCGCCGCGCATCTGTTCCCCAAACACGGATCGGTGACGCGCGTCGTGCCCGCGCTGCACAAGGACAGACCGCGATTCGACTTCGCCAACCTCGCGCTCGCGGCCACGCAGGAGGACCCGCCGAAACCGGGAGTGGAGCTGGGAACACTGGGAACACTGGGGAAACTGAGCCCGGACCGCAAGCCCGCGCGCGGGAGACTCCCGTCCAAGAGCAAAAAGGAATTTATTTGCAAGTTTTGCGGGAGACACTTTACAAAGTCCTACAATCTGCTGATCCACGAGCGGACACACACGGACGAGCGCCCGTACACCTGCGACATCTGCCACAAGGCCTTCAGGAGACAAGACCACCTGCGGGACCACAGGTGTGTGTGTGTGTGTGTGTGTGGGAAGCTGCACTCTGAAATATAAATGTTCTCATCGATGGCTCCATAGGCTAAAGAATATTTAACATCCAATCTTACTCGCGGTTCTTTATGAGGGAAACTCTTGCACACGGAGAGTAATGGGAATAATGGGAGTAATGGGAGTAATGAGCTGACGGTCACACTTTAAAACCTGTAAGAGTGTGCACGAGCGGATGATGTTCTGCGTGCTCTCGCAGGTATTAGTTATGAATCAAGCTGTATCACTGTGAAAGTTGCTGCCTTACATTTTTAAGTATACAGGCAATTTGGATGTTTAAGTCATTTCAACTTAAATACTTTAAACTGACTTTAAAAATGAGTTTATTCGTGTGGGCTATAACTTAGGCTACAAAAAAGTTGAAAACTGCTTATTTTGATGAGCCGTGTAAAAATATGTCATAACTTATCATATAATTGTTCACAGTTTTTACAATGCAGATAGTTTTAAAAGCAGCTTTACAGAGATAACAGGGCGGAAGTGTTTCTGCTGTTGCGAGTTATGACGGATGTTGTTTTGCAGATATATCCACTCCAAGGAGAAGCCCTTCAAGTGCCAGGAGTGCGGCAAGGGCTTCTGCCAGTCGCGGACTTTGGCGGTTCATAAAACGTTGCACTTGCAGGTAAATCGTTTGCACTGTTTATATGCATGAATAATGTTCTGCAGAAACACGCGCTCGTGCTCGTCGTTAGGGTGCACGCGCATTCTTGATTGATTGATTGTTGACGATCCTCGCGCTTTTGTCATCTGGGCCTCAAATGTTGAGAATGAAGCTTATCTGCATATTTGATGGAAAACTAAAGGGAATAATCCTTTGCTTGCTTCAAATCTGAACAGGAATCTCCTCACAAATGCCCGACATGCGGAAGAACCTTTAATCAAAGAAGTAACCTGAAAACTCACCTTCTCACCCATACAGACCTCAAGCCTTTCTGCTGCCTCCGCTGCGGGAAAGAGTTCCGGCGCAACTGCGACCTGAGGCGCCACACACTCACACACACTCCTCACAAACACACACACTCTCCTCACACACTCTAACTAACACAGTCTGACACACTCACACACACACACACACACTCACACACACACACACACACAGCTGGACTACTAACTAACAGGATCTCTCTGATCTCGAGCCTCTGGCGGACAGAGAACCGGAGACTCAAGCATCTAAACAGACTCTGTGAACTCATGTAAATAAAGTCTTGATTGTTATTTTTATTATTACCTGCATCTGAACTCAAACTGTGTTCACATCAGTGTGTAAATAAAGCAGCTGCTCGAAACTGCAGGATTGAGGACATGTGTTTCAGCCAAAGACACCCACGAGATGACAGACACGCATCAATTCTGGAATTAAAGAGTTTTTCTTTTGAATTGTGACTGAAATTCTGTATCAAAAACATCTTCGTTTGTTCTTTAAAAAAATATATAGCCTATATATATATTGTTTTAGCCTATAATATTTTATTTTATTTCCTAATTCTAATTACATGTCCCGAGACTTGGGATGATTTCTAACGTGAAATTACAGTTATGGTTCTTTCGTTTTATTGTTACAATAATTAGCCTATTATAAGAGCGTATTAAATTGCAGAGCGTTAAACTGAATAGGCCTATAACTATGAAATATAGCATATTGTGTAAAAACTCATTTGTAATAATTGGATAAATATTATATTGTCTAAAAAATGTATTTGTTACTCACGTCACTAAAATTGTAACATTATGCGAGTTAATGTATTTTTGTTGCGCGTGAACTGATGATTTCAGAAAAATAACAGCGCGTCGTCTTTAATCTGTGAAATAGTGCACAGTCCATGGTTTCATATTTAAAACACGCGATATTAGATTAATAATGATCCTTATTAAAATATAAATAGGCCTAAGGTAGAAAGTAAAATTCTCACATTTTGTAAACAGAAAAAACAGACGGAAACATTTGAAGAAATGAAATGAATATTGGAATTAATATTAATTTTGACTGTGAATATTGGAAATCAACAATGCCGCGCGTGAACGATGAGCATGTGAAATTTAACCCGTAAAATACATTTCAGATTAATTAGGCTGAATGTGTTTTAATTGCCTAATTTCGTACAAACGACGCGATTCATAAACGTGTAATTCCGTGAATAAAACAGAAGATGATCTGAAACTGATTCCCATCTAATGATTATATGAGGTTGGACCTACTCAATATTCAGCAAAAGGCAAATCACAAAGACAGAAGAAATAGCCTATATGATATTGAGCAGCAATAACAGCTGCAGAAATATAAACACGCATTCAGTGATTCCCAAACTCTGCCCTGATGAGCTGAATTACAATAATCCTGTGTTTATAATAATCATTAGGAGTGTTTAATAAAAAAAAAAAAAATATTTTTAGGCTATTTGATAATGATTAATAGAGCTAGTCCTTGTTTAAATGCAGCTTTTTATGTATGCCACTGGCTACAATAATAATAGCTAATAACAACAACTATTGTCAGTGCCTAATACTAAATTATTAGACAATATTAGTGTTTAATATTATATGATCAGTATTTACTGATTTATATTAATAAAGTGCAGGAGTTTCTGATGTGCTCCAGCCGAACTGTATAGACTTTAGGCTATAATAGAGTTTATAGAGTCAGTCCTTCTCTGCAGCTTCAGCTTCATAAACAGGAGAGTAAGCCTAATTATCACAGATACTCGTCAATAAATCATTCCTGCATTATAAACACTGATATCGGTGTTTAATAATGATGATTAGCTTGTAGGCTACTGTCAGAATAATGATTAGGCCTATTTGTGTATAATGCGTGTTTCAGTAGCTAATGAATATTAAACACGCGTATTTAGACGTATAACGCAACTGATAATCAGTGTTTTGTGTGTGAAAGAAACTGAATGCGTCTTAACACAGATTTGATTCGAACTGTGATGACGCGCATGCGCATCTTCTTTTGCGCCAGCTCCGTGCCGGAAGTGACGCGTCGACGCAGGCAGTGACGTAGCGTCTGCGTATGCGGAAGTGATGCATGCGCTGGTGTTGTTTGTATTTCTGTAGCAGCTGGACGCGTCGGATGAAGCTGTAAGTGTGTGTTTGTGTGTTTGTGGCACTGAAGTGTTTCGCCGGATGTTGAGACTGACATCAGCTGCAGGTGTGTTAGTTGTGTGCAGGTGTGTGTTAGTTGTGTTAGAGCTCTGTCAGGCTGCTCATGTTCGTCTGTCAGTGAAGACAGTGAAACTCCGCGTCTGTTAATATTCATATTCTAGAACTATAACAGTGCGATCATAAAGGCCCACATTTTAATCGCTTATTGAATAAATCATCCGTTTGTAATGACTTGTAATACTTGTGTAGTCACAGTTAGTCAAACACGGGCTTGTGTCTGGAATATAGATCTGTAATAGAAAGGAACACATCTCTTCTTCTGTTATTCTATAATGTTTAATGAAAAACAGAACATTAGACAGATGTGCGATTCCCATTTCAGCCGAAGTTTCTCTTTAACTCTATGAGGTCACCTCAGACACACACACACACACACACACACTAACCCTGCCCCTGAACCTAAACAATGAACGCACACATACACACCTACCGACCTACCTAACCGAACACACACACAGCCAAAAAGAGACAGATTAGGGGAATAAACAAAGAGAACAGTTGCTAAACTGAATGAGAAAGCTAAAGGAAGCCGTTTAGGAGAGCAGGTGTGTGTTTGTTTTCATGCCAGTTATGGTCTATATAGATTCTGTAGTCATCTGACTGAAGTGTGTGTGTGCGTGTATCTTTCTCTGTATCTGTGTGTGTGTATCCCTCTCTCTCACTGTATGTGTGTATCTCTCTGTGTGTGTGTGTGTGTCAGGCACGAGGGCTGGTCAGGATGCTGGAGTCGTATGTTTCTCCTCTCTTGATGAGTTATGTGAACCGCTACATAAAGAACCTGAAGCCGTCGGACCTGCAGCTGTCGTTATGGGGCGGAGACGTGGTTCTGAGCAAACTGGACCTGAGGCTGGACGTGCTGGAGCAGGTGAGAGCGACCGACCCGACACACACACACACACTCACGACCCGACCCTGTTGTATTTGCTAGAATCCATGATAGCATGTGTCTGGGGCAGTGCAGCACCTCCAGCAGAGGACGGTCCCACAGCATTAGAGGTCCAGCGCTGTATGGGGAGCTTTATATCCCATCTGGTGTGTTTGCTGCCAAAAGGCGCTTGTGTAGTTCCAGTGGCGTCTGACAGCTGAACATGCCGGAGTGTGTGTCTGGAGGAGTTTTCATGAAGCGCTCCTGAACAACATGTGCTGAGGTCGGCCCAAGGGTTAGGCTGAGGGTTAGACAGGAGAGCTGATAGAAGAAAACTAACACATGTCTAGTTTCAACATTAATGTCCTTCAGATATGCCCTTTTACATGGAGAGAAAGTATTAGCTGTGTGCAGTGACCCGCGTCTGGGTTTCGAACACTGAACGTGTGTTTACTCGCAGCGCCACATAAAGATCTCCGTATCTCTGGGACTGAACCATGTACAGCCTTGAAGGAAAGTTTGTTAAGAGCCAGAATCTGAACGGATGATATCTTTAATACGCCTCGAGTTTCAGGCAGGCGAAAAAAAGTGCTTTTTCCAGTTTGTGAACTTTCACTGTCGGCGTATCACGAAGCAGAGATCGCTCAAATCATCAGATTTGACTAATAGATCCACTAATATCTGTGGAAAATAAAATAAAAAAAAACACACACACACACACACACCCTCTACAAAACAGTGGATTACCCAATAAACAAACATCCATGACATTTAATATTTTGTCTTTTTATCTCTATTGATGTTTATCTTTGTCTGGCAGCGCCGGCAGGTCCGACAGGGAAGGCCGCGTTCGCATCGTCGAGGGCGAGGAGAATAACAGCGCCTCATTCTGGCCAGTGGGTGGAAATGTAGCAAGTTAATCTGTTAGAAAAGAAGAAATCATAATTGAGTTTCTCGATAAAACTCTAATCTATCCCTGACGTGGTGTAGATCTATCTGACCGCATTAGCACCATGGCGTCAGAGAGCTGAACACTGAAGATAGCATGAGTGTCGCTCTCGCCGTCGGACACTCGCTCGCACCAACTCCAGATCTGCTTAGCTTTCGTGTTTGGGCAACTCTGAGCTTTTGCAGTTGTAATCTCTGGAAGGGATCACTGTGTCATGTTGTGAGAATGTTTGGCTCTCAGACTTTGATGCAGGATATTATTAGATGCAGTTTCCTCGTGCCGAGCGGGAGTCGAGCTTTCCTCGCAGATCTCCTGTGGAAGCGACTGGAGTCCGGCCGGACCGGCTCTGGAGGCGCTCGAAGCCTGTGCTCTCGCCACTTCTGTAGCAGGGTCTGAAACTAGCATCCGCCAGACGCGGGTATGAATCAGCAGTGGCGAGTAACGCTGTCACATCACAAGCTAAGTTGGTGTGTTACTTATCGTGTTTACTCACTTTGCTGGAGAAGTTCGAGTAAAACAAACCGATGCAAATACTCGCGAGTCATCGTGATATATTAAACACAGAATCTGCTCATATCTGCTAACCTGAACACACTCGTCACTACGCCACACAGAACAGCGCTGGCTCATCTGCACTGAAGCGAGAGCGGACATTAAAAGCGTCTGTCCTCCTGAAACACATGTTTGGTGATGAGGAGGAAAGAGGAAGAGGAGATGCTGGATAATAGAATCTGGGTTTGAATAAGAAATCCACATTTTATATGAATATGTATTAAAGCTTTGACATATCTGGTTCATTTCTAGAAGTTCTGAGTGGTCGCTCACTTGGTGTTTCGCCAAATTGTCGGGTGACCCTGTTCTGTACGATCTGTCTGATTGAGCTCTACTGCGATACGTTTGTTGTGTTCAGTGTTTTAACTGACAGATGGTGTGTGTGTGTGTGTGTGTGTGTGTGTGCAGGAGCTCAAGCTGCCCTTCATGTTCCTGAGCGGCCACATCCACGAGCTGCGCATCCACGTGCCCTGGACCAAACTGAGCTCCGAGCCCGTGGTCATCACCATCAACACCATGGAGTGCATCCTCAAGCTGCGGGACGGAGCCGCGGTCAGTGTCTGAGATACACACGAGATGCACACGAGATACACACGAGATACACACGAGATGCTCACGAGATACACACGAGATGCTCACGAGATGCACACGAGATGCACACGAGATGCACACGAGATACACACGAGATGCACACGAGATACACACGAGAAACACACGAGATACACACGAGATGCACACAAGATACACACGAGATACACACGAGATGCTCACGAGATACACACGAGATGCACACGAGATGCACACGAGATACACACGAGATGCTCACGAGATACACATGAGATGCTCATGAGATGCTCATGAGATGCTCACGAGATACACACGAGATGCTCATGAGATGCTCACGAGATGCACACGAGATGCTCACGAGATGCACACGAGATGCACACAAGATACACACGAGATGCTCACGAGATACACACGAGATACACACGAGATGCTCACGAGATACACACGAGATGCTCACGAGATGCTCACGAGATTCACACGAGATGCTCACGAGATACACACGAGATACACACGAGATACACACGAGATGCTCACGAGATTCACACGAGATGCTCACGAGATACACACGAGATACACACGAGATGCTCACGAGATGCTCACGAGATACACACGAGATGCTCACGAGATGCTCACGAGATACACACGAGATGCTCACGAGATACACACGAGATGCTCACGAGATACACACGAGATGCTCACGAGATTCACACGAGATGCTCACGAGATGCTCACGAGATGCTCACGAGATACACACGAGATGCTCACGAGATACACACGAGATGCTCACGAGATACACACAAGATACACACGAGATCATTTTTAGAGTGGCTTTACAGCAGAATCAGATTTTTTTCTCAGTTATTTCCTGTTTATTTCTGTGAAACATGAAGCGCTGTAGAAATAAAGCTCGCCATGCAGTCGGAGATCTCGAGTTGTTCAGCGAGTCGGTCTGAGGAGGTCCAGATGGCCAGTTAGAAACACATTTAGGAGGGAAGTCAATTAGAGCTGATTATAACGGCTTCTGCAGAACAGATCTGGAACATGTGTGTGTGTGTGTGTGTGTGTGTGTGAGCGACTGCCGTATACACTGGGACGTTCCCACACAGGTGTGTGTTGCAGATGTGTTTCACAGAGCCGTCCGCCGGGTTAGAGAGAACGTTTGGAAAATTGCAAATGACGTTGAGACAAATTATGCGCCGGTAAAGCTGAGACCCGACAGCACACACACACACACACACACACACACACACACACACACGCATGCGGCAGAACACACAGAACACACTCTTAGCAGAAACGGTTCTATACGAGATTATTTAATGGATTCAGTTTTAATTCATTTTTAATTTTAGTTTAATTTCATGAAATAAGCAACATGTAAACACAGTAAGAGCATGTCAATAAGCCGTCAAACATGAACGGTTTACACAATTATTTAAGGCATTTCTTCTTATATAGAACCTTTCTGTTATACGGACTGAAGAACTGAAGAGTGTGCTCATGGATGGGGCGACAGACTGTGGGGTGTGTGTTTCAGGTGTGTGTGTGTTTCAGGTGTGTGTGTGTGTGTGTGTGTTGCGAGCAGAAGGAGGGTTAGTGTCTGCTCAGCTCTGAGTTGTTCTGGTGATTAATGATCTAATGAGTGAGTTTGTTTTTACAGTTCCTCTGAGCGGCTGAATATGATCCTGCAGAATATACACTTCATGTTCACGATGCGTGTGTGTGTGTGTGTGTGTGTGTGTGTGTGTGTGTGCAGACGTGGAGGTGTGTGAATAATCATCAGGAGTTGCTGAGCTGAAGATTCAATCTCGAGTAACAGAGCAGCTCGTCTGTGAATGAACTGTTAATCGCTCCTCTCCTGTGTGTGTGTGTGTGTGTGTGTGTGTGTGTGTGAGGTGTCTTCATTAACGCAGCTGGAGCTGTGTGTGTGTGTGTGTGTGTGTGTGTGTGTGGTTAAGGGTTTTGTTGATGTTACGGAGGTTGACTGAGTGTGTTTAACTCAAGGCCCATGTGATGTTGTCTGAGGTCAAAGGTCGGGCTGTGGGGGTGTATGGGCCGTTACTGATGCAGTAAAGTGAATCTCTCCAGTAAATCAGTGTGTGTTATCAGTGACAGTGTGTGTTATCAGTGATGGGCATTCTGGGACGTTTGTGTCTGACCTCGACATCCACTCGTCTGATTCTCTTCTTCACTCACACACACCGCAATAAACCACAAATAACCCTTTACTGCTGTTTATCCCTCATTCCTTCACACACACACACACACACACACACACACTCTTCCTCTCTCAGGTGTGTAAGCTTGTTATTGTGTTGTTTGTGTGTGCAGGATGACAGTGAGAGCTGTGGCTCCAGTTCCACCAATCGCAGCGCGTCTGAGAGCTCGAGGGCGTCGGCCAAACCTCGACGTGTGCAGCAGAACCCCAGCGACCCGGACCTGCCCCCAGGTGTGTGTGTGTGTGAGCATGAGTGTGTGTGTGTGTGTGTGTGTTTGAGTGATGCGTGAGGGCCACGGACCCCATCAGAGCGCAGCACACTGTTTATTTTTAATTCAAGCTCGCTCACCCACCCACATCCACACACACACACACACACACTACCCTAACCAATCACACAAACTTTCTGCATTTTTACTTTTTCAACCAAAATAAAACATTTTTTTATGTTTATTAATACATTATCTGTGTGAAGACCAGCAGAAAGCCTTTCGTATATTTGTGGGGACATTTGGTCACACACACACACACACACACACACACACACACACACACACACACACACACACACACACACACACACACACACACACACACACACACACACACACAGGCACTTCTGTTTCACTCAGTAAGACATTTCTGATATATTTTCTCATGTTATTAGCACACATTTATTCATTCAGAAGATGTTTTTGTCCGTGTCAGGTTCAGCAGCTCGTCAGATGTTCTGTGTAAATCAGGGAAAACGAGCGCTAACCCCCTCGGTATCATCAGGAGTCCGCTCCTGTGTGTGTGTGTGTGTGTGTGTGTGGATCAGAGCCCGCGACGGACACGTTCCTGTGCTCATCATCATCACACTCATTCCTTCTCACGAGGGATTCAGAAACAGAAGATTTGTCGTAGTTTGTTAGATTGTGTTCGTTTCTGACGAGATGTGCATGAGTGTGTTTCTGTTTATGATGAGCTGAGGCCCGCTGGAGTCTGAGTGTGTGTGTGTGTGTGTGTGTGAGACCAGAAGCTCCTGCTGAACAGTGCTCATGCTGTTAGGTCATTATTACTCAACAAAGTACCAAAATACGGAAAACATTCCAGACACACTAACACACACTAACACACACACTAACACACACTAACACACACTAACACACACTAACACACACTAACACACACTAACACACACTAACACACCCAGCATGGGCAGCTTCAGCGCGGGCCGACGGCAGGACTCGCGGTCCCACTCCAGCTTATAAAACTTTAATGCTTTTCCCTGGTAGTCCAACTCAAATGTTTGTCTTCCTGTGCGAGTGTGTGTGTGTGTGTGAGTGTGTGTGTGTGTGTGTGTGAGTGTGTGTGTGTGTGTGTGTGTTATTAATGAGCTCGGGATCAGGTGAAGAACAATCCAGTGTTTTACAGGATCGTCTGCAGTTGTGTATTATTTCCCGTGAGCGTCAGTGTGTGCAGTCGAGGGTGTGTGTTAAACACGCGGGTCAGCGGCGGGTCTGTGTGTGTGTGTGTGTGTAGCACCTGCATTCCCCGTCATAAACTCATTCCCTGTTAGTGCTCTGGATCTAATTTATCCAGCGGAGGCTTTCCTCTCCCTGCGCTCCTCCATAAACTCTGTCCGGCTCCGCTGCACCTGCAGGACACGCTACTCCACACACACACACACACACCGCTCTCGTAAACTAGCTGGAAAAACCAACAGCTTTATGTGCTACTCGAGCCAACACTCACACACACACACACACACACACCCTCAGACTCCAGCACACACACACTGCCCAATTGATTGACTAAATGGGTGAGATTGTGATAAGTGTGTAGTTAATCTAAGCGTTGTGTTGAGTGACGCATGTGTGTGTGTGTGTGAGACGCAGTGAATGGAGAAGCTCCCGGTGTGATTAGCGGAGCCGGCGCTGTGTGTGTGTGTGTGTGTTTGCAGAGCGCAGGGCTCACACTGACCTCAGGCACTATTATGGGATGTTGATTGTTTTGTGTGTGCATTTGTTGATCAGAGTAAGAGTTTCGTTGTGGTCCGTCTGCAGGATACGTGCAGAGTCTGATCCGCAGGGTGGTGAATAACGTCAACATCCTGGTCAATAACCTGATCCTGAAGTACGTGGAGGATGACATCGTGCTGTCGGTGAACATCACGTCAGCGGAGTGCTACACGGTGGACGAGCTGTGGGACCGAGCCTTCATGGACATCGTCTGTGAGTAAAACATGTTCACACGCGTGTCTAACAGCAATGACCGTATGATGAAAGAAACGCTCCTGAACACACTCGTGTCGGTGTCCTTACACACTCGTGATGAGTCTGGGTTCAAGCACAGCAGTGTTGGGTGAGTTTGGGGTGTTGTAGGACTGGATGGGTCTGGATGGAATGGATCATGTCTATTTCTCATTGACAGACTTGCACACACATTGACCTTTGACCCTCATTCAGAAACTCTGCTGCTGTGTTGTGTCATGATGTAAAAAACAGCTAATAAACCTGACGAACTGCTGACACCCAACATTTACTGTCTTACTGTCTCTCTCTCTCTCTCTCTCTCTCTCTCTCTCTCTCTCTCCCTCTCTCTCTCTCCTCTCCTCTCTCTCTCTCTCTTCTCTCTCTCTCTCTCTCTCCCTCTCTCTCCCTTCTCTCTCTCTCTCTCCTCCCTCTCTCTCTCTCTCTCTCTCTCTCTCTCTCTCCTCTCTCTCTCTCCTCTCTCTCTCTCTCTCTCTCTCTCTCTCTCTCTCTCTCTCTCTCTCTCTCTCTCTCTCTCTCTCTCTCTCTGTAGCTCCTGAGTTGGTCCTGAGGAAGGTTATCAATTTTTCGGACTGCACTGTGTGCTTGGATAAGCGTAACGCCAGTGGGAAGATCGAGTTTTATCAGGACCCTCTGCTCTACAAGTGCTCCTTCAGAACTCGTCTTCATTTCACCTACGACAACATCAATGCCAAAATCCCTGCCGTCATTAAAGTAAGAGAGTGAATCTGCGGTGTGTCAGGATGGCGTTTGCGTTCACCTCGTCACTGTTGTGTGTGTGTGTGTGTGTGTGTTAAGGTTCACACGATGGTGGAGAGTCTGAAACTCTCTCTGACGGACCAGCAGCTGCCCATGTTCATCCGGCTGATGGAGTTGGGTGTTGCGCTGTATTACGGAGAGATGGGCGTCCATCGAGAGGGCGAGAGAGAAGAGAGTGGCTCCCTTCGAGAGGGCGTCTCCGGTGAGCGGGTCGAGCACTGCTTTGTGTTGGTGTGTGTTTTTCTGAGGCGATAGAAACACACAGATCAGCTCAGTCCAGTGCATCTCTTTGAAGGACATGAACTGAGCTTGTCTCTGCGTCTCTCTTCCCCTGTTCATGTGAATGTGGGTTTGCATCAGTGATTCTGTTATTTTTGTGTTTATTACTGTGAACCTGCTTTAAAACAGTCTGTAAATAGCGCTATAGAAATAAAGCTGATGTGACTTGAAGACTGAGTGAGACATTTAATTAAAAACGACATTATGCCTCTTTTCACTGGTGTCCCCAGAATGTGTGTGTGAAATTTCAGCTCCAGATCCCCCAGATCATTCATTACAGCTCGTCAAATTCGCCCCTTTTTGGGTGTGAGCAAAAACACACTGTTTTTGTGTGTGTGTCCCTTTAAATGCAAAATAGTTTTAGCTCCGCCTCCATCCAGAAGAGGGCGGGGCCTTCACACAAGCTTCAGAGACTCCGGCAATAACAGCACAGGCGGATCTGACTGACCCAGGATCAGGAGTAACAGCAGCTTTAGCTCCGCCTTCCGGAGAGACTCAGGGAGAGCTGCACTGTTACACGCTTCTGTGATTTCGTTTTAATTTTGACACGAAATCTGATCGGCTTATTTTATAACATGCTCTCAGAGAAACACTCACCAAAACACAGTTACTGGGTTTCACGTCTCACTTGTTCTGTGTCGGTAGAAGCACCGGGACTCGATTATAGCGCTATATAATATGTCCCCTTTAATACATATCAGGAGCTCTGTGAGAAGCGTCTGATCCCAGTCTGATCCTCACTGTGTCCCGCAGGTCTGATGGACGGCTCCGAGGCGTCTCTGACGGGTCAGTACTATCAGGACGAGGATGAAGATCAGGGCTGGGTGTCGTGGGCATGGTCCTTCGTCCCGGCCATCGTGAGCGCAGAGGATGAGGAGGGTGAGGGCGAGTCTGGCTTCTACACAGAGTCCACGGAGGCGGGTTCTGCCCGGCCCCTGCACAGGTCCCCCAGAGACCCTGTAGTGTCCATCGGCTTCTACTGCACTAAAGCCTCGCTCACTTTTAAGGTGAGAGAAACACCCAGAATGACCCAAATAGCAGCAGTTCTCATGAGTCTCCCTTTAAAATGAAGATCACCCCATTATTTACTCTTCCTCAATCCATCCAAGGTGTATATGACTTTCTTCTTTCAGACAAAAGAAAGAGTTATGTTAAAAAAATATGGATGAATTTGCCTTTTTGAGCTTTTGGTTGCAATCCGCTGCCATTATCAAGCTTGGAAGAGTCAGGGTGTGTAATTAATTAACTCTGATTGTGTTCGTCTGAAAGGAGGAAGTCATGGCTTGAGGGAGAGTAAATCATGGGCTAATGATTTTGTTACTGATATTGTTCTTAAGGTTTGATTGATACTGTGAAGCTGCTTTGATGCCATCTATATTGTGAAAAGCTCTATATAAATAAACTTGACTGGACTGATGTTGATTTTAAAGTGAACTTCTCCTTTAATCGCGTGTGGTTGTGTCTGCAGCTCACGGAGAGCTGTTCTGAGAGCAGTTACTACAGCCCGCAGAAGCTGAAGTCCCGGGAGGTGCTGAGTGTGGAGCAGGAGGGAATCACAGTGGAGGTGACACACACACACACACACACACACACACACACACACATCGCCGGCTCCAGATCCCCTCCTGTGCTCATTGAGTGTGTGTGTTTCAGGCTCTGATGATGGGTGAGCCGTTCTTCGACTGTCAGGTGGGAGTCGTGGGTTGTCGCGCCGTGTGTCTGAAGGGCATTATGGGTGTTCGTGATTTTGAAGAAAATATGAACAGAAAAGAGGAGGTAATCGACTCACACACAGCCTCAAACCTCCACCCGGCTCATGCCGTGATGTTGAGTGTGTGTTTGCCGTAGGATGCCGTGATGTTGAGTGTGTGTCTGTGCCGTGATGTTGAGTGTGTGTCTGTGCCGTGATGTTGAGTGTGTGTCTGTGCCGTGATGTTGAGTGTGTGTCTGTGCCGTGATGTTGAGTGTGTGTTTGCCGTAGGATGCCGTGATGTTGAGTGTGTGTTTGCCGTAGGATGCCGTGATGTTGAGTGTGTGTCTGTGCCGTGATGTTGAGTGTGTGTCTGTGCCGTTGATGTTGAGTGTGTGTCTGTGCCGTGATGTTGAGTGTGTGTCTGTGCCGTGATGTTGAGTGTGTGTCTGTGCCGTGATGTTGAGTGTGTGTCTGTGCCGTGATGTTGAGTGTGTGTCTGTGCCGTGATGTTGAGTGTGTGTCTGTGCCGTGATGTTGAGTGTGTGTTTGCCGTAGGATGCCGTGATGTTGAGTGTGTGTCTGTGCCGTGATGTTGAGTGTGTGTCTGTGCCGTGATGTTGAGTGTGTGTCTGTGCCGTGATGTTGAGTGTGTGTCTGTGCCGTGATGTTGAGTGTGTGTCTGTGCCGTGATGTTGAGTGTGTGTCTGTGCCGTGATGTTGAGTGTGTGTCTGTGCCGTGATGTTGAGTGTGTGTTTGCCGTAGGATGCCGTGATGTTGAGTGTGTGTCTGTGCCGTGATGTTGAGTGTGTGTCTGTGCCGTGATGTTGAGTGTGTGTCTGTGCCGTGATGTTGAGTGTGTGTCTGTCGCGATGTTGAGTGTGTGTTTGCCGTAGGATGCCGTGATGTTGAGTGTGTGTTTGCCGTAGGATGCCGTGATGTTGAGTGTGTGTCTGCCGTAGGATGCCGTGATGTTGAGTGTGTGTTTGCCGTAGGATGCCGTGATGTTGAGTGTGTGTTTGCCGTAGGATGCCGTGATGTTGAGTGTGTGTCTGCCGTAGGATGCCGTGATGTTGAGTGTGTGTTTGCCGTAGGATGCCGTGATGTTGAGTGTGTGTCTGTGCCGTGATGTTGAGTGTGTGTCTGTGCCGTGATGTTGAGTGTGTGTCTGTGCCGTGATGTTGAGTGTGTGTCTGCCGTAGGATGCCGTGATGTTGAGTGTGTGTTTGCCGTAGGATGCCGTGATGTTGAGTGTGTGTCTGCCGTAGGATGCCGTGATGTTGAGTGTGTGTTTTGCCGTAGGATGCCGTGATGTTGAGTGTGTGTCTGCCGTAGGATGCCGTGATGTTGAGTGTGTGTTTGCCGTAGGATGCCGTGATGTTGAGTGTGTGTCTGTGCCGTGATGTTGAGTGTGTGTCTGTGCCGTGATGTTGAGTGTGTGTCTGTGCCGTGATGTTGAGTGTGTGTCTGTGCCGTGATGTTGAGTGTGTGTCTGTGCCGTGATGTTGAGTGTGTGTCTGTGCCGTGATGTTGAGTGTGTGTCTGTGCCGTGATGTTGAGTGTGTGTTTGCCGTAGGATGCCGTGATGTTGAGTGTGTGTCTGTGCCGTGATGTTGAGTGTGTGTTGCCGTAGGATGCCGTGATGTTGAGTGTGTGTCTGTGCCGTGATGTTGAGTGTATGTCTGTGCCGTGATGTTGAGTGTGTGTCTGTGCCGTGATGTTGAGTGTGTGTCTGCCGTAGGATGCCGTGATGTTGAGTGTGTGTTTGCCGTAGGATGCCGTGATGTTGAGTGTGTGTTTGCCGTAGGATGCCGTGATGTTGAGTGTGTGTCTGTGCCGTGATGTTGAGTGTGTGTTTGCCGTAGGATGCCGTGATGTTGAGTGTGTGTTTGCCGTAGGATGCCGTGATGTTGAGTGTGTGTTTGCCGTAGGATGCCGTGATGTTGAGTGTGTGTTTGCCGTAGGATGCCGTGATGTTGAGTGTGTGTCTGCCGTAGGATGCCGTGTTCTTCCGCTGTGGCGATACGCTGAGCGCTAAAGGCATGACGTACCTCACCAACTCACTGTTCGACTACCGCAGTCCCGAGAACAACGGAGTCCGTGCAGAGTTCATACTGGATGGAAAACTTCACAGGGTA
>NW_024121344.1:411365-476365 GCF_016745375.1 Pimephales promelas | reverse complement strand
ACTACATATGAGGGAAAGGCGTCATGTTTGTGATTGGACAGTGTGAGAGTGTGTCCGATAGCGATCTCGGCTAAAGCAAACACGCTCTCGTCGGCTCTGGCCTTCGGGCTGCTTTCTGACGTGCGGATGAGTGTCGCTCCTCCAGCGAAGCAAGTGACGGCGTGTGTTAGGAATGTCGTGTGAGTCAGAGTGTGTGTGCCCTCGGAGACTCGACCCACGACCCTC
This sequence comes from Pimephales promelas, assembly GCF_016745375.1. Next base: position 476,140 of record NW_024121344.1, on the reverse strand, counting down.
GTCCACATCAGAGCGCTAGCGTTGAACTAGCGAAACTCAAACCGGTGCCGCGCTCCTCTCATAATAACTGCAGCGCTCCTCTAATGCTTAAATCCGGCTAATTTCCCTCCCGTGTCCTTCAGCCGCGCTGCGAGCTTCCAGATGTTTGATATTAGACTAATCCAGCCCAGCCTAAATGGGAAGAGGAAGTGACATCGCTCGCTGCACTTTTAATCTCCACAAATCAGGAGGGAATTTGAGCAGCTCATGAACTCTCTCTCCCTCTCGTCCGTCCGCAGTAACGGGACTCCCACGTTCCCTTCAGTGATCTGCTTTTATTACACGCGCAGCTGTGTGTGTGTGTGTGTGTGTGTGTGGAACATTTGGAATAGTGATCTTTGATAGCTGTGTGTGTGAGTGGCTGTAAATCTGTCATCCTGTTAAAGGTGTGTTCACTACGACAGCGATTTGCAGCAACAAAGTGACCTGGAGTCATTCATTTTCAGTGTGTGTGTGTGTGTGTGTGTGTATGTTTTCACAAGACGTAATCATTTCAGCCCTGTTCATGGAAAGCCAGTTTATTTGGCAATAACTGCCCAAAATACTGAAATCTGTTTTGATGCTTCTAACATGGAGACTGTAGTTGTCTGAGCTCCAGAAGCTGCTGTGTCTGCCGTCTCCGTCCGCAGTTCGGGAGATCGCAGGGAAACATAAAGCGGATGCGCTCGATTGAAGATCAAACTATGATGGAAACGCATTTCATGAATAAATCACTCGATGAGCAACAAAAGCCTCAGCGGAGGCTGTGATTGGATAACTGGACTAACCAGCGGACCAATGGCATCGCAGCGTCTCAAATGTTGGTTTGGTGTTTCTGAAACGCCGGAGTGGAAGTGTGTGTTCAGAGTGATCAGGAGTAATTCCCTCGCTAGAGAACACGGCAGCGTTTACTGTGTTTCGTCTGACGCTCGACACACACTCGTGTTCTGCAGTGTGTGTGGGGCCGCAGGAGTGTAAAGCTGAAGTGTGTGTTGTGTGTTGTGTGTTCTGCAGTGTGTGTGGGGCCGCAGGAGTGTAAAGCTGAAGTGTGTGTTGTGTGTTGTGTGTTCTGCAGTGTGTGTGGGGCCGCAGGAGTGTAAAGCTGAAGTGTGTGTTGTGTGTTCTGCAGTGTGTGTGGGGCCGCAGGAGTGTAAAGACGAGCCGCTGGTTCAGGAGACGTCAGTGAAGAGGATTGTAGTCGGTCCTCTGGATCTGCAGCTCCACAGCAGCGCCGTTCACCGCATCCTGAAGATGATCGCCTGCACACTGGACCACGAGTACCAGCCCTACTGCAAACCACAGCCCGGTAACCACACACACACACACACACACACACACACACATCATGGATCACTTAGAGTGAAGACTCTGATAGTGTCGTCTTCAGTTTAACAAAACTTGAATTTAATTGATCTGAATAATGCCACTATTGTGTGTGTGTGTGTGTGTGTGTGTCAGATGTTGTGGAGGAGCCTGTGTGTGTGGGGCCGGAGCAGGTTTCAGCGCTGGAGGAGTTTATTCCCACCCGTCAGACCAGTGTGATGTTGATGAGAGCGAGAGTCACTGTCCCTGCAGCCGAATACAACCTCCTGCACCTCATCCTGCCCGCTCTACTGGGACACAAGGTACACACACACACACACACACACACACACACACACTCTCATACACATTTAATTTTCAGCAATATTATTGATCTCCTGCACTGACAGCATTATATGAACTGAACTGAGCTGGACGATGACATCACGCTCTTCTCCAGAGCGGCTGTATATATAAATATATAAATATAAATATGACCCAAATTAAAGGGATAGTTCACCCAAAACTGACAATTCATCATCATTTACTCCCTCTAATCTTTCCAAACATGGATGAGTTCGTTTCTTCTGCTGAACGCAAAAGAAGATTGTGACTAGCGGGGCCAGTGGCGTGATGAGGAGGAGGATGAAGATGATGAGGATGAAGATGAAGATGATGATGATGATGATGAAGATGATGATGATGATGATGAGGAGGAGGAGGATGAAGATGATTAGGCTGATGAAGATGAAGATGATGATGAGAATGATTAGGGATGGGAACCGAGAACCGCTTCTTCATCAGAACCGGTGAATCAATTCCTTGGATCCGTTAGCATGTCTGCTTAACAATTCCGCTTATCGGTTCCGCTCGTTAGGGTTAGGGGTTAAGGGTTAAGGGTTAAGGTTAGGGTTCGGTTAGAAGAAGGGTGTATCTAGCCTCCGTTTTGTCTGAAAATACTTTAAACGTCGACAAGAAGTCACGTCACCCGACATCGCTTACAGCCCCTTTCACTCCTGAAGCTGGACCGTGACATCATCATCTTCTAGGAACACATGTTGTAAAAGTGTTATATAAATAAAGGTGACTTGACTTGACACACACTCACCTTGACTTGCCTTATCTGTGTGTGTGTGTGTGTGTGTGTGTCCCAGGTCTCGACGGCGCAGGCCTCCGTCTCTCAGGTCCCGATCCTGCGTCCTCTTCCGGCTCTTCAGCTGCAGGTCCAGCGCGTCACGTTCGAACATTCAGAACCCATGCAGGAACAGGAAGTGACACGTGCAGCCAGCAGCCTGAGCCAGCCCTCACACACACTCCTGCACCACTGCTACACACACTGCTACCTGAAGGTACACACACACACACACACACTCAAACATGCACACATCAGACGAGCGTGAACATGCACACACTTGTGTATAATGAGGCGTGTGTGTGTGTGTGTGTGGTCAGTGTTGATTAGGAATACACACTGTTTCTGGCGCTGCTTCATTAGATGCACTCCAGCTTATGCTAACACACTCCTCATGGTGTTACTGGTGTATCTTATTCTTCCCAACATCATCGCCATGGAGATGAACTCTGTTATTCCGGAAAACGCAGAGTGCCACAGCACACACACACACACACACACGCACACACACACCAGCGATACACACTGATGAAGTTCTGCTCTGAATGCTTGGACTGAAAACATGCATCAGGTTTAAAGCTTGTGTGCGTGTGTGTGTGTGTGTGTGTGTGTGTGTGTGTGTGTGTTTCAGGTGTTTGAGCTCCAGGCGGGTCTGACTGTGATCGACTCAGGAGAGTTTCAGCCCATTATTCCCATCATCCCCTCCTTCAGCACTGCGGTCTACTGGAAACAGCTCTGTCTGCCTGTGTACTGGTGAGACACACACACACACACACACACACACATGACCTCAGTGAGCCACAGAGCGCTGCTTTATAAGTTTATACACCGGAGAAATCGAACTGTCAATCACTTTATGCTGAAGCCGTTCATGATTTACTCCCATAAAGGAGAACAGGCTAACGCATGTACACACACACACACACACTGCTGGATTATTGGGCATGATCAGGTACAGAACATGTAAACACACTCGATGAACAGCAGCAGATTCTGACTGACAGAAGAGCATGATGGGATATTGGTGTAGATCAGATGCTGCGTTACACAAACAGAAGAAGCTCCAGCTTTAACACTGGTCACATCTGAGCTCCAGTGCAGCAGTGTGTGTGTGTGTGTGTGTGTGTGTGTGTGTGTGTGTGTGTGTGTGTGTGTGATGTGGCCTTGATCGCTGCTGGCGGTGGAGTCTGCGCTCCTCATGTGCTGTAACAGGTTTAGCAGGAGCGCTGCTGCGTCTCATTACTGCATCTCTCACACACACACACACACACACTGAAGCAGCTGCAGAACCGGCCGCTCGACCCGCCGGGCTCCGGGGAGTTCTTTAAATGAAGGGTGATCGGTACCGTGTGAGACGCCTCACCTCCGGCCAACACTCTCACTCTCTCTCACACACACACACACACACACACACACACACACACACAGCGTTAATGGCTCTCTTTCACACACTCAGACTCTCAGCTAATGACAGGATATTTATTACCCTCCACTGACACACTCATCTAAGCACTTTACCCACCAGTGAGTGTGTGTGTGTGTGTGTGTGTGTGTGTGTGTAACGTGCTGATGTTAGAGGTTGGATTGTGTCGTGTGTGTGTGTGTGTGTGTGGACTGTCGCATGTGTGTGTCTGGTGCTGATTAGCGTGGCTGTTTGCTGCGTTTGAACGTGTTTATTTATTAGTAAAGCAGGTGCAGATGGTGCGTCGCTAAGATCTTTCCCCAAAATGGCAGAAATAAAGCGAATCGCCACCTTTCATGGCGTGCCAGTGCATGTGTGTGTGTGTGTGTGTGCGTGTGTGTGTGTGTGCTGCTGTCTTTCCGCTGTCGTCCGGACGCTCGTGACTCCTTGAATCCGGATCAGAGATTCTGCTGAAGCCCGTCTGCCCGTGACCTCTGACCCCTCTGGGTGTGTGTGTGTGTGTGCTCTGCTGTCCGTCAGCCTCCGCCGCTGTCAGGCGTTACGCACTGAACCACCCAGAAGCACAAAGCCTGGATGAGAGGAGCGCTAAGTGTTTGCAGCGGTGCTTCTCCCCGTCAGAGCTGATCACACACACACACACACACGCACACACACACACGCAAAGCAGCTTTACAGAGATAGCAGGACCATAATGCAACAGAGTTTGTGTCTAGAAGAGGATCGCGTCACAGTCCAGCTTAAATGAGTTCAGTGATGCTTCGTTTTTATCATAAAGTTCTTAATTTAGTTGATTTATATATCTGTAGGCGCTCTGGAGAAGAGCGTGATGTCATCGTCCAGCTCAGTTCAGTTCTCATATAATGCTGTCAGTGCAGGAGATCAATAATATTGCTGGATATTAAATGTCTCCAACTGAGCAGCCCAAAGCAAAGGCCACAGTGGAGGAACCCAAACTCAGAATGGAGAAAACCCTCTCCTGACTCTTCCCGAAAACCTCCATCTGATCGGATGCGGCCCGGGTCCGGCTGACTCCATCATGTGACCACAGCATGTTCGACTGTCGCGTGTGTGTGTCGTCCTGATGTTGGAGGTTCGGCTGTCGCGTGTGTGTGTAACGCCCTGATGTTGGAGGTTCGCGTGTGTGAGTCTGGTCCTGGTCGTGTCGAGGCGCAGGTCCTCCATCTGATCGGATGCGGCCCGGGTCCGGCTGACTCATCATGTGTTCTGGTTCTCACAGGTTCGCGTAGAGAGAGCTTACGTGTTTTCTGTTAGAGCGGTATCATGTTAGCGGCTCCTAAGTTAATCGCTAATGATCGTTCGACTGAAGAGAATCAATCAAAACTGTCTTTAATTGGATAATAACTCTATTTTAGAGCTGCTATAAAGCCAAAACAATCTGTTACTTTAATGTGTTATTTACCTATTATCACTGTAAAGCCGATTTGGAACAAGCATACATATGTGAAGACATAAATGAAGATGACTTGACTAATTATATTATATTATATTATATTATATTATATTATATTATAGTCTTATGTTGCCAGTCAGTGACAGACTGTTGTGAAGAACAAATGTTAAATTTAATGTTTAATGTTTTAATAATGTTTAATGTTTATGTTGTAAAATTTAATGTTGTTGTGTGTGTAATGTGAGGTGTGTGTTGCTATAGTTACTCAGTTCAGTGTTTAAATGTCTGACCTACTTTATTAATACTTTATCCATTATCACATGTTTGATATGTGGGTGTGAGTCTGCTGTGTAAAGCTCATCCGTGACTGATGTGTCATGCTCTACATGCGACTCGTGTGTGTGTGTGTGGAAAGCAGGAGTGTGTTCAGCATGATGAAGAGAGTGTGTGTGTGTGAAGAACGTGAGTGTGTTCAACATGATGGAGGGTGTGTGTGTGTGTGTGTGTGTGTGTGTGGAGAGCGGGAGTGTCTTCAGCGTGATGAAGAGAGTGTGTGTGTGTGACCATGATCTCTCTGTGCTGATGATGTTGATCTGTGTGTGTTCCTCAGGGCGAGGAAGGCCTCCGTCCCCGTGAGAGAGTGTGTGTTTGAGCTGCCGCAGGTGTGTGTTCAGGCGACGCGTGCGCAGGTGCTGCTGCTCCAGTCCATGTATCGCAGCTGGACACACACACTGGGGGGCGGAGCCTGCAGCGGCATCAGCGACTGCCTCATTAGCCACGCCTTCAACACTACAGGTACCTGCACCTCACACACACACACCTGTGCAAGTCCTTTAGCTCGCAGTGTGTGTGTGTGTGAGAGAGAGAGTGCCTTAATGGATGTGTGTCTGTTTGATGACTTCACGCACTGTGTGTGAGTGTGTCCTTGTTTTGATGGAGTGTGTTGTCCTTGTGTGTGAGACGTGTGTCCATGAAATCCAGCAGAGGAATCTGTCTGACACGTTCATGGAGAAACAGTCGTGTGTGTGTGTGTGTGTGTCTCTTCTCTTCATCATGAATGTGCCACATGATAAAATCACACTTTCCAGAATGCAGAAGCCTCATACACACACACACACTCTCACTCTCTCATACACACACACACACACACACACACATGCACTTACTCCAGATGTGTTCATATATGCACAACCTCAAACCACAAAAATGCACCTCCTGTTGTGCGTGTGTGAGAGAGAGTGTGTGTGTGTGTGGGCGCAGGTGCAGAGGTGCACAAGCAAACAGCTGGAGGTCACTGAGGTCACACACCCCATCAAACACCCAAAGGGCAAAGCCAACACACACACACACACACACACGCAGCACTAAATATGTATTAGTGATAAACATGAGTGAATGCTTGTCATTTCAGTATGTGTTTTGTGCCTGAGTTCCCATCATGCATCTGTGCTGCTGACACACGTGATGCGAGGCGGGTCTGTGTTTCAGCAGGTGTGAAGCCGGTGTGTGTCGCCCCCGTGCTGGAGGTGTGTGTTCAGCGTGTGGAGCTGAAGGTGTGTGTGCGGCCGGCACTGCTGTGTGTCTCTGGAACTCTGGGAGCCGTGAAAGTTTGTGCCAGAACACCGGGTGAGAGCACACACACACACACACGCACGCACACACACACACACACACACACACACACACACACATGTTTTCTGTATGGTTTGTGTTTTATTGCTCATTCCAGGATTCGGTTGCTTTAAGTTGTATTATATTATAGCTCTGATGATGCTGTACAGGATTAGAGCGATTTCTCTTCCCAGTTTAATGCAAAAGACGTTGTAAAATGATTGCATTATAGAATAGAATTTCTAACGGTTTAAACTTCAAGTCCAGTCAACTCTATTTATACAGCGCTTCACAGCACAGAGTTTCAGAGCAGCTTCACGGAGACAACCGGACCATAATGCAACAGAGTTCGTGTCTAGAAGAGAAGAGCGTCACAGTCCAGCTTCAGGAAGATCAGCGATGCTTCATTTTTGTTGTAAAATAGTGATTATAAGTTATTTATATATGTTAAAGAAAATAGTGCATCGACATAGTACAGCGAGCACACTCGAGCCCTCAAGAGCGCAGCTGGAAGAACACCAAACTACAGGGATTTCACATTTCGTGGATTACGATTGCATACAGAGAGGCCTTAAAAGCTGCAAGATCTGCTTATTCTTCAACTCTCTCATAAGAAATCAAACACAAGCCTGGGTATTTATTTGATACAGTGGCTAATTAATGAAAAATAAAGCAGCTTGACAGGAAATAAAGCTTCTACTTTTGAAGTTTCCAAGCAACACAGCAGCAATGACTTCATGAACTTCTTTACAAGATTGATAATATCAGAGAGAAAATTATAGCACACACACACAACACACTCTCCATTCCTCTATTCTAATACACACCCCATCAAACATGTCGAATATAACAGATGAATGTTCATTGTGCAAAATATGTTTAGACGGTTATTAATGTGTTACTGTGTGTGTGTGCAGGTGTGTGTGACGGGCAGAAGGAGCAGCTGGTTCCACTGGTTCAGGGTCCGTCTGACACCACAGATCTGCACACGAGACACTGGCTGATCGGGAGCCGTAAACCTGCGTCCCTCCTGTCACCTGACCTCCTCCAGATCTCACTACAGCTCCCTCAGCAGGAGCACGCGCCCAACCCCGGTGAGACACACACACACACACCTGATCATGATGGGGCGAGCGAGACGCCTATATACACGTGTGTGTGTGTGTGTGTGTGTCAGTGTGTTGAACGTCTTTATACTAAATCCTCCATAAAATGTGCAGGTCAAGGAGACCGAAGGCTTGAGAGGATCCAGACTCGTCGTGCTCTGGCAGTAAATCAGCATTATTGAGCTGAAGTGTGTGTGTGTGTGTGTGTGTGTATCACGGAGACGCTCAGTCCTCCACAGCTGACTGTTCAGAATATTCAACCTTAAATCTCAACTTCTCATTATCTGAAGCTCCCGCCATCCCATAATCACTGTAATCTTTGTGCTTTGGTACTTTTGATATGAAACAAAGTCTAAATTCAGTCAGTGAATGTGTGTGTGTGTGTGTGTGACAGATGAACCGATCATCTCTTCCTCTTTACTACCAGTTACAGCAGCAAATAAACATCAATGAACATCAGAGGGAATTATGAATAACAGATTTTTCTTAAATATGTACATGCATGTGTGTGTGTTTTATATATACAAACTAATTCTACACACACAATCACACACAGCCGCTGTCGCCGTTTTCCACTGTTGTTGCCATTGGCTTGGCTCGCTTAGTGGAGGACATTTCATTTAATATCCAGCAATATTATTGATCTCCTGCACTGACCGCATTATATGAACTGAACTGAGCTGGACGATGACATCACGCTCTTCTCCAGAGCGCCTAGATATATATATAAATTAGCTCATTTTTATAACTTCAATATTAAAGTTAAAAAATAACTTTAATAACATCACTGAACTCACCTAATCTGGACTGTGACGCTCTTCTCTTCTAAACACACACTCGTATGTTCCTGTTATCTCTGTAAAGCTGCTGTGTGGAAACACAAACACTGTGTAGTCGATGCTGAGCACTAGAGCGGACAGTTCGTCCACGAGCACTCTCCCTCGGGTCGTCCAAACCGCTGTGACGCTCTTTCTTCAGTCAAACACAGGAGATGATGTTCTGAGAAACGGCGTAGTGTGTTTGTCCATATAATGAAGGTCGGTGCTGTTTGGTTCCCAACGTTCTTCAAAAGATCTTCTCGTGTTCCTCTGAAGACTCAGAGTTCAGATCGACACGAGAGAGAGTAACAGATGACAGAGGGGTTAGCATCATCGAGTCCGGGCCGAGTGTGTGGAGGAACTCGATGTTGTGTGTTTGTGTACGATCCTCACATGTGTGTATTGTCAGAACCGCTCCCTGTACACTATATAGTGCACTTACATCGGTGTCGCACTGTTCGTAGTGGTGAACGACACCATTCCCTACATTTGTTCACTACGTTTACCCACAATCTTCTCTGAAACCGAGTGTACATTTGATGTCCCACAATGCAATGCGAGAGAACTGAGCACGAGTTTAAACCAGAGATTACTGACATCTTTCTTATTGCTCCTTTAACATTTACTTCATGCTAGTTTTAGCCTTTTTTATTAATCATTACTCGAATAAAACATTAAAATGTAGAGACAATACTATATAGATGAATTTTAAATTTAAATTGTAAATTGTATTATTTTTATTCTTAAAATATATTATTTAGGCATATGATGATTTGGTGGATCATCATATGCCTACGCTAACGACCTCGTCGTCTGAGTCGACTGCTGTCGACGAAACTGCAAAGCTGGCATGGAGGAATATAACATTACAAAATAGTCATTATGGTTGTTATTGCTGTTAATATTATTTTCTAAAGTGAGATAAAGGAGTTTTATCAGTCCGTGTGGCGAAGTCGTGTCACTCGCTTCATGACGTCCACTCTAACGCCACACACTATAGGGACGAGTGACCGAGCGAGCGAGTCAGCGAGACACAGCTAGACTCTCCCAATGACAGTGAAGCAGGGGATTCTGGGATATCATGCAGTCCTGCGAGCTCCTCTGCTAGATGAGATGAGATGAGATGACACACTCTCTCTGAGGAACGTCTCTGTGTGTTTTCCTCCAAGTCTTCAAGCCATGCTTTATAACATTATATTGCAGCGTTCGCCTTTAATCTGCCCAGTAATATTTCTAAACCTTCGACATGTATTTTATGAATTCCATAATAATCTTTTTCAGGATCTCGCGCTGAACTGGAGAACGCGGTCCCGGAGACCCAGATGTGCTTGGAAGCGTTCCCGCTCTGTTCTTGTGTCTTTATCTCCCTTTACTCCTTTCCTGAGCTCTTGAACCTCAAAGCGTTCTTCAAAACTGTAACGTTTAATTACCTTGAAATGACATTTAAATAATTCCCAGGCCCATCTGCATCTCTGGCTCCGCTAGCTTGAAGACGGCCTCGACTTTGCTGCGCTACATCTGCTTTCCATTCCATTGTTTACCAGTCAATTAAAAAGAAATTCCAATTTACTTAGAAAATGGGAGTTTTGTACTTGTTAAACTCCCGTAGACGCAGACCAATATGTTTCTGTTTAATGAGCCTGAGGTTGGAACACACTAATAAATTAAAGGCAATTAAAGGCGTTGGATTTATCACAGAAGGATCCAGACCGCGCGGCTTTGAAAGCCTCTTTTATGGACATACAGTGATTTTATGCCGTGTTAACCCTTCGCTGTGTTAATACTTCGCTAACCCTTCGCTATGTTCACCCTTCGCTGTGTTCACCCTTCGCTAACCCTTCGCTAACCCTTCGCTATGTTCACCCTTCGCTCTGTTCACCCTTCGCTAACCCTTCGCTAACCCTTCGGTATGTTCACCCTTCGCTAACCCTTCGCTGTGTTCACCCTTCGCTAACCCTTCGCTGTAAATGCTGTATATGTGCAGTTCATTTTTAGATCTCACTAACTAATGTAAGTTATCTAATGTTAACTAACGCACCGTATCGTAAAGTGTTGCCATCTTTTCTCTTAGAATTGCAAGTTTATAAATCACAAATCAGAGAAAAGGTTTCCTTTTTTTATTTTGTGGTGGAAACAAGCTACTATAATCATGACCTTATTATTTAGCATGTTTCATTTCCCCAGTGGCGTTCAGATATCATCTTTAAAATGCATGTAATTGCATTTTGTAATTTATGTTTATTCTGTGATAAATCACATCTGTATCTGTGACCCTGTACTGAGTTAGTCAGAGCACTAGTCAGGGAGTCATTTAAAGGCTGTATCTCAATATCCTTCTAGTGCAGTGAAACTTTCGATGCGCACTATGTTCCCTTAATGAAGTTCAGAAGCGCAAATCACATCAGTTTTGCTGACGTACAGTCGTGGCGTTGTACAGCGAACATGCCATCATGCAGGATAACCAGTCACCTGTCTCCCAGTGAGCTTCCAGTGCTTCCAGTGATCGTGAGCTCGTGAGCTAGGGCTGCAGAACCCAAACTTTGGAGCAGTTTGCTCGTAAATTGGCTCTTAAATCTAATTTATTCTCTCTGGCCTTTGATTATGATTAGTTTAAACCTTTCCTTTTATATGTTAAACGTTTTGTTGTACAGCACTGTTGCTTTTAAATAAACTCTAGAAATACATTTTGACTCGACTGGACATAACTTGACTGATTGAGATGCACTCTAGTCAGCATCATTGTTAAAATGGTTTACCGCATCTCTAACTTTGTCAGTCTGATCCATTTCAGTATGCCAGTGCACATGAGCGGTGCCGACGGTCCCGTCACACATCTGGCAGCAGGTGGTGTGTGTGGATTAGTGGCTCTCTCACGGGTATGCAGGGCGATTGAGCGCAGGTGTCTCTCTCTCTTTCTCCCTCACTCTCTCTATGACTCTCTCTTTTTTCCCTCTCTCTTTCTCTCCCCTTCTCTCTCCATGTATCTGTCTCATTCCCGCTCTCTTTCTCTCCCCTCCTCTCTCTATGTCTCTCTCTCATTCCCTCTCTCTTTCTCTCCCCTCCTCTCTCTATGTCTCTCTCTCATTCCCTCTCTCTTTCTCTCCCTCCTCTCTCTATGTCTCTCTCTCATTCCCTCTCTCTTTCTCTCCCCCCTCTCTCTATGACTCTCTCTCTCGTTTCCTCTCTCTCTCCCTCCCCCTCTCTCTCTCTCTCTGATTCTCTCTCTCATTCCCTCTCTCTCCCTCTCTCATTCCCTCTCTCTCATCCCCCTCTTTCTCTCTCTTTCTCTCTCTCTCTGACTCTAGTTTCATCCCCTGGGAACCGCGGGGCGAGTCGAGCTTTATGACGATAGGAACGGCGCAGCGGAGCATGTGTTCTCCTCAGGCACTCCTGCAGCTGTGAGAGTTTGATTTATGTCTTTCTCAGAACTCTGGGATTTCAAAATGCTACATTTAATGAAACACAGGGGTCGATCGCAGCGAGTGCAGAAGATGTTCGGTGGAGATCTGCAGTTTGAGAACAAAGACGCCTTTAATGTTCGGTTCAACAGATCGACTGTGAGATTTGATGCTCGACGTGTTTCTCCTGTTAGTGGAGCTGACTCTTCTTCAGACACACACCGTCATTAAAGGGGATCTATCATGAAAATCAGGATAGTGAGTGTGTGTAGAGCGGAGGGATGGAGTGTGTGTACATTTCCATTTCTTCGTTTAGCTGACGCTTTTATCCAAAGCTACTTACAATTGCTCTATATGTCAGAGGTCGCACGCCTCTGGAGCAACTAGGGGTTAAGTGTCTTCCTCAGGGACACATTGGTGTCTCACAGTGGATTCGAACCCGGCTCTCTCACACCAAAGGCATGTGTCTTACCCACTGCGCCATCACCACCCCAAACGAGCGTAGGGATGTAGTGTGCGCGTGTGTGTGTGCGCGTTAGGGCTGATGGAGGGATGGAGTGTGTGCACGAGGGCTGATGGAGTGTGTGTGCGCGTCAGGGCTCCAGCTGGGCGATGCTCAGTGTGTGTGTGTGTGTGTATGGGGTGTAATGGCAGCAGGTGTACGGGCTTTGATCGGTCCTCCAACACCCGGCCTGAAACCCGATCTCCGGCTGGAGGGTGTGTGTGGGCCCCGGGCCGGTGCGGGCCGAGCTCTGATCTCTCTTCACAGCTCACACACTCTCTCAGAAACACACTGTCCTGTTCTGCTAGCAAACCTTCCTCGCTCCACTGAAACGACATCAGGCGTGTGTTTGACCGCTATGAAGCACTGTATGAATGATAGAAGGATTTTAGATTTAGCAGTGGGACTCGTAAACCCGGACTGTCATGTGGGTTGTGTCGTAACGCATTCTGAGTGTTCTGATCCAATCTGACCTCTGACCTGTAACGCTCCTGAATCACGATCACACACTGTGGGAGAACTGAGCGACTGAGTCTGGTTTCTCCATTCTGAGTTTGGGTTCCTCCACTGTGGCCTTTGCTTTGGGCTGCTCAGTTGGAGACATTTAATATCCAGCAATATTATTGATCTCCTGCACTGACAGCATTATATGAGAACTGAACTGAGCTGGACGATGACATCACGCTCTTCTCCAGATATATAAATCAACTAAATTAAGAACTTTATGATAAAAACGAAGCATCACTGAACTCATTTAAGCTGGACTGTGACGCGATCCTCTTCTAGACACAAACTCTGTTGCATTATGGTCCTGCTATCTCTGTAAAGCTGCTCTGAAACTCTGCGCTGTGTAAATAAAGCTGACTTGACTTGACTTGAGCTCTCGTCACTCTGAGTGTGTGTAGACCCGGTGTTTCTGGCTGTCTCTTCACCTCTCCTCGTGTAATCCGCGTGTTCACCGAGGCGGAGCTGACGTGAGGATCTCCGGCCCGCGCTCACGCTGCGTTTGGGTGGCATTCGCGCTTCTCTTCAACAGATCGTCACAGATGGCCACTTCCAAACGCGCACGATCCTCGTAAAACCAAAGAGCCGTTGCATCATTTGGGTTTTTGGCGGTGCAGATCCAGCAAGTGGCAGGAATTCATTCTCTGTGTTCCAGCATGTGTGTGAGATTTGCTCTCTGTTCGTGGAGGCCGTTGGAAAACACATTTCGTTTGATCTGCCGTTTAAGAGTCGGAGAGAGGAATCAGACGCATCGGGAACCGTTTGCGAGACGCTGAGAAACTCAAACGAGGCTCATTAGCTGAATTAGTGGAGTGTGAATGTGTTGGACGGACGAGAGATGTTCTGACAGCACAGATGACATGACAAAAACCACAGAAAAAAACATTCAGAACAACAATTGTAACGGGAATCAAACCAGTAATGAAGATAGTAAACGATGATTATATACAGAAATCATGGAACATGTTTTGTTAAAGATCGGAGTATTTCAACTTGTTCTACTTTCATGTGGAGACGTTTGGGGTGTGAAGGTTTCACTCTCTCTCTCTCTCTCTCTCTCACACACTCTCCCTCTCTCTCCCTCTCTCTCTCTCTCTCTCTCTCTCTCTCTCTCTCTCTCTCTCTCTCTCTCTCTCTCAGTGCTGGCAGGCTCACAGCTGGAAAATTGTGATCTTTCCTGTCAGCTACTGGGTGTAATTTAATTCCCATGATACAGGATTCATTTCCCACAAAGGTGCAATGACTCTGAAACATTGAGTGTCCAGTGGAAATTTCTCAGGAGTGACCGACTGCTCATTACACTGACCTGATGCTGTCATACTACCAGCTTTCTGTCCGTCTGCTTGTCTGTCTCATTCAAAGGCTTTTGAAACGTTTTGTTCTAACCCTTCACACAGACTCTGTCCAACTAGTTTCCAAGTGTTTGTAGTTTAGAATTACAGCTGTGAATGTCCTTGAATTTATTTATTTATACTTCATTCAAACTTTGCATCTGGTTTGCTCAATCAAATTCAGGAATTTGATTTATTTGAATGATTATGTATTGGGTTGTTATGGTTGAGATGTGTGTTTGTGTGTTCGTCGGATCTCACACAGGCTAACATCTTTCAGATTGTCTTCAGAAATGTTTTTATGTGACGTTTGACGCCGCCGTGAATTGATTAATCATGGATTATATGTTTTTTCCAGGCACATTTGAACAAATCTAAACCTCAAATCACACTTAATTCTTCACCTTAGTTATTTTGCAGTTCACTCGTGTCTCTTCTTGTCCACCTGTTTTTGGCTGGGAGCGTTTCTCTGTCCGACGGCCGTGCCGGAACTGCAATTTCTAGTATTGCATTTGAATCGCATCCTTATCATGAGCATTTAATCATTTTTGACTTTTCAGTCTGAGCTAAATCTCTTTTTTGTCTTACTTTTATCTGCTAAAGAAAACATGCCTAAAAATCCTGCACACCTGAATATGGGGCGTTTTTCGTGAACTAGTATATATGACTTATAAATGATTAAAAACAAAATGAATAGTAGTTATTAAGATTAATTTGGTTTGGAATTGGCAAAGTGTGCCTGAAAAGAAAATATGATCAGAAAATCAACGTGCCTAATAATTCTGCACGCACTTCAATCATCAGTCTTCATATTTGCCCAGTGTTTTCCTGAGTGTGTTCCTGCGGTGTGTGCTCGTCGGGTGTGTAGTTTGTGATTCTGGCTAACTGATAACCGCGGGTCACATGCGCTCAGGTAGTTTCTGCTGGCGGAACGAATGGAGTCTCCGTGGTCGAGTGAAGATGTCAAACACACGGCGTGTAGGAGGTTTGAGAACCGGCCCTTTCCCATGATCCCTCAGTGCGCTGCTGATCACTGAAGGTGAGCCGGCCGGGGTTTATTCCCAGCGGTCTGAGGTGGGCAAGACTCTGACAGAAACAAGCGGTGGGTTAATCTGTCATTAATTCAGCTAATTACAGGCCTGTCGTTAGGCTCACAGTTCTGCTGGAGTGACGTGTGTAATTAATGAAGGCAGCCAGTAGGAACGCTGGGATGGAATGTGCAGCTTTCTGAGGGGAAGTTTCAGACGCAAAGATCTGACAGGATGTTCCCTTCAGAACCGCTGACCCTTGACCTGTGTGTGTGTGTGTGTGATTTTGCAGACAGCTGTGTTTTGGATTCTTTGGATGTGTTTTTGTTATGTTGATCCATTATATCAGTGGTTTTCAGTCCTGCACATGTCTCTCTTATCGAAACTCTTCGTTCAGTTCATGAATCTCTCACCCAATGATCATAGGAGTCTCCCAGTCACGTGACCCCTAGCCCCGTGTCATTTTGACATCCGTCAGCTTCTCAGTGGCGGATCTATTATTAGTAGTGGGCCACCCCTAATAATAGATCCCTTGTTGTGGGTAATATATATTATTAGATTATTATTATACTAATAATATAAATATTAGTATAATTATTTTTTATAGTAAGCCTAAATATGGCAATACTTTGTGCGACAGGATTGATATAGTTGCGTGCGATTATCTCGATAATGAACAGAATCGATTTTTTTTTCCTCCACCGCTATCTATTATTAGCGCAGTGGCCGTCAGCTAACTCTTTACGTCATTTCATCGCACTTATTAGCATCACAAAAAGAAATAGCCAGTACAGGAGGAAGATAAAGGAATTGGGAATCATAGAGGCATCTTTTAGACAAACTTCCTGACAATGAGTTCGGTTACATTTACATCTACCGTATCCACTTCCCATCACGCTACACCTCCTTCATCGGTATCACGGGTCCGGATGGGTCAGCAACTCTCTGATCTGGACTCCAGCGGGGAAGGATTTTCAATCATCACTGCAAAGGTTCATCAATGGATTTTTTTATCACCAAATTATATGCCTAACCCTACCTGCGATCATTTTTAAACAGAGTTTACAGGGAAAAACACAAAACAAAATCACATGATTTTCACATGAGAGATTGGGATCAAAGAGCACACACACACACACACACACACACACACACACACACACAGGTTTCTAACCGACGACGAAGACTGAACAGAGCAGCATCGAGTGTCAGACAGTATTCTAGGCTGTTACGTGTGGACGTTTTTCGTCCAATAATTAGAATCTCTGTTTTTTCCAGAATTTAGTCGTAGGAAATTACTAATCATCCAGTTTTTTATATCAGCTCTGCATTCCGTTAATTTGTAAATTGGTGAGATTCGTTAGGTTTTGAAGAAATATAGAGCTGAGAATCATCAGCATGACAGTGAAAGCTAATTCCATGTTTCCTAATGATATCTCCCAAGGACATATCATTAGAAAACATCCAGACCACGCCCACTACATACAGACCACACCCATTACACACAGACCACACCCACTACATCCAGACCACACCCACTACAGGAATTGGTTCACACCCACTGTGTGCTCAAATGTAAGAAAGTTTTGTGTGAAAGTTAAAATGTAAATAAAAAAACTGCAGAAGGTGATGAACAGTCCTCATCATGATGAAACAAGTGTGTGTGTGTGTGTGT
Source organism: Pimephales promelas (assembly GCF_016745375.1). The sequence goes on along the minus strand of NW_024121344.1, from coordinate 458,881 downwards.
GTTCTCTCACTCAGTTCCTCAGGGTTGTTGAGAGTCCTTCACTTTGCCCTGTGTCATGAGCTCAGGGACTGTGTGTGTGTGTGTGTGTGTGTGTGTGTGTGTGTGTGCTACTTTGGCTTTTGAAAGGTTAAAGTTTTGTTTATATGATGTGACTCTTAATGCTGTAGTCAAACTGTGTGTGTTTTGAGTTCTTGTGTAATGAGTGTGTGTGTGTGAGCGGTTTGTGAGTAATTATGGGTTCTGTTTGAAGCGGCCTGTAAAACAGCAGCTCTGGAGCTCCACACAGAGAGTGTGTGTGTGTGTGTGTGTGCGCATTAAGAGCTCCAGCGCTGGCTGGTAAGTTCAGTAGGAGCTGCGGCTCATTTCAGTCAGAAGAGAGAGAGAGAGAGAGAGAGTGAGTGTGTGTATGAGAGAGGGAGGGAGAGAGAGAGAGTGAGTGTGAGTGTGAGAGAGAGAGGTAAGGTGGGCTAGTTGGCTGGTAAACGGTAGTTGTGTGTGTGTGTGTGTGAGTGAGAGTGTGTGTGTGTATGAGTGAGAGTGTGTATGTGTGAGAGTGTGTGTGTGTGAGTGTGTGTGAGTGAGAGTGTGTATGAGTGTGTGTGTGTGTGTGGGTGGTCTACTGTGCCACTCTCTCCTGCTCATTTTTTAAAGTCGTTTGTTTGACACATTCTGGCCTTAATTTGCACTGTTATTTCCTGCTGCACTTACAGCTGTGAGGACTCCCATCATGCACTGCTCTGTGGCCCATCATGCACTGCTCTGTGACCCATCATGCACTGCTTTGTGACCCTCTCGTTTCATTGTGACATCACTGCCCCCCTGTGGCAACTTCTGGAGTGAGTGAGTGAGTGAGTGAGTGAGTGCGTGTGTGCGTGTGTGTGTGTGTGTGTGTGTGTGACAGTGAGATGACACTGGTCTGTTCTGTGGGTGTGTCTGGCTCTCTCTCTGCACAGGAACATGCGGGCGTTCACTGGCTCTAATGGGCTCAGCGTAAACCTTCTCGCTTCTGCTCGCTCTCTAAATAAATAATTACAAAAGCCCATCGAACAGAGACGTCAAACACATGGAGGGCTGTTCTCTACTCAAATAAACCAACAGTCTCTCTCACTCTCTCTCTCTCACTCACTTTCACACACACACACACACACACTCTCTCTCTCTCTCCTCTGTCAGTCATGTTCAGAGCTGTTAATATCAGCAGTGCAGAAGAGTGTCAGTCACGTATGATGCCGTCGCCGCTGCTGTTTGAGGCCGAGTCGATCCTGATGCAGCGCTGAGTTCGAGGGTCAGATGGTGTCCAGAGTTCAGAGTTCAGAGGAAGAGATGTTGTGCAGATTCAGATTCCTCAGGACTGAGAGAAACATGCACCTGATCAGCAGTGTGTGTGTGTGTGTGTGTGTGTGTGTGTACAGCCTTCTGCATTACAGCTCTCTCAGTCGAACTACAGATCTGGGGTCAGTGCAACTGTGTGTGTTCTTGCTCTGGGTCCGTGTCTCTGTGTTGTCATAACATTAGACAGATGACCGATTATACAGCACTTTTAACAATATAGACATTTCTCAGACTGATCTCATGAAGTAGTGTGTGTATGACACGCCAATTCGTATTTCCATTTTTGGCGTGCTATCAAGACGCATAATCGCCTTTCAGCGTGTTTATGAACGCCGTTGACTTAACGTTATATAAATATATGACTTACCTCAACCCCGTCCCTAAACCTAACCGTCACTGGGGTTAATGGCATTTATGACTGGAGATTTGACAGCATGTACAGACACGCGGAATGACGCGGACGTTAACGGCGTAGACATACACGCGGATACACGCGGATACACGCGGATAGCTCAAAATGCGTAGAGATAACACGCCACCTGACTCGAAAGTGCCGTATATGTTTACGCAAAAGTCATGATGTCATGTTGCATTTCTAGACATTCGACACAATCTCTCGCAGTATTCTCATCCGCCAACTCTCTGCTCTTGGTGTTTCTGGAACTGCCCTATCCTCGTTCCCCTCCTGCCTGACCGCCACCATTACGGGCCCTATTCGCCAGGCTAAGTCCAGTTCTGACCCTCTGCCCATTCATTTAGATGGGAGCCTGGTCTTGTTAGTCCGAAATAGCTGCCCGGAGGCGTTGCCAAGATGGCGGCCGAGTGGCATGACTTGCCTAAAAGGACTTTGGCTAAGTCCGACACTGCCCCGTCCCACACGGCTAAGTCCAACAACACCGAACCCCTTTGACCCTCAGAATACGGACAGAAAAACCCTGAATAAAGAAACTCACACGGGTTAGAAACACATGATGGGAGGAAGCGCTAACAGAATGATGATGTCCTGTAAATCTCTGCTGATTGGCTCATGCTTGTGTTTGCAGTGAACAGGCCTTCAACTCTAAACCCTCGGTGTGTGTGTGTGTGTGCAGTCGCAGGTGTGTGACATTGAATTCAGACTTCCTGAATCTCCTCTGCCGCGTGTTTACAGACGACTCCTGAAATTACAGGCATTACTCCGACAGTTGATCGCCCTCGCTGGCTTCTCTCTCTCCGCACATCAAACACTCGTCCCCCGTACGGCTGCGTCTTCAAGGGCCGCGGAGGCTTTGATGTGTGTGTGTGTTTATGATAGCGGAGCCGGAGCGCTGGGCCCGAGCCATGATGGGAAGAAGCTCTGGGATCGCAGGTGGCCTGGACGCTGTGTTTGTGTGTGTTTCTGTGCGTTATCTCACACACGGCCTCTTAAAAGCCATAAACTTCTTTAATAGAGCTCTTAAAGGAAGAGAAGGACTGCGGATCGCAGGATGTTGAGCATGAGCCTTTAATGCCTTTAACACAACTCCTTGCGCAGTTAATCATTAGTGATGGTGGAAGCTGATTGGCTCACACACACACACACACGCATGTGCCTGCGGCCCGACACACACGATCCCGGACGCTTCTAAAGCCCTTCTGGAAGTCATGGAGCTCATCAGCCGGCGCTCGTATCGGTGATTGAGACGTTCAGACTTACGCTGGAGAATTCCCGGTAAATCCCGCCGGAATGGGAGCCATTACACGACCTCAGCGCTGAACTCTGGGAAGAGGATCGCTTAACAACCATAGGCTGAAGTTTCATGGACGTTTATTGAAGAAAAATGTTATTTTTGGCTGCATATCTGATGCTTTGTGCTTTTGTTTGAAGTGATGGGCTGTGTGTGTGTGTGTGTGTGTGTGTGTGTGAGATGTAGTAATACACACTAAAAGGCAAGTTGAGCTAATTGATGTTCTTCTCAGTGGAAGACGGGAGTGAACAGCGTGTGCTGCAGCATCTAAACCCCAGGCCGTGTGTGTGTGTGTGTGTGTGTGTTGCAGGTGCAGTGCTGTTGGTGAGCGTTCAGGGCATCACTGTCAATGTGGATCCGGTTCTGTCCTCCTGGCTGCTGTTCCAACCTCAGAGAACCAGCGGCAGCAGACCAACTCAACAGGTGCGTCTCTCTCTCTCTCTCTGTGTGTGTGTGTGTGTTTGGAGATACTGATAATGAGTGATGCTTGCAGGTTTCCATGGTGATGAAGAAGAGGAGGGAGGATGAAGCATCTGTTGGCAGCACAGCACTGACCAAACAACCTAGCAATCAGGCGTCAGACTACACCAGCAGCCCTGTGAAGACCAAGACTGTGACGGGTACACTCCCTCTCCCACACACACACACACACACTCCTCACACACACACTCTCAAACACACACACACACACACTCCTCACACACACACTCTCAAACACACACCTCTTGCAGACTCCTGACACACTCGAGTGTGTGAGGAGTGTGTGTGTGAGGAGTGTGTGTGTGTGTGTGTGTGTGTGAGGAGTGTGTGTGTGAGGAGTGTGTGGAGTGTGTGTGAGGAGTGTGTGTGAGGAGTGTGTGTGAGGAGTGTGTGTGTGTGTGGAGCTGCTTGAGATGGTTTGACCTTCACACTACAGATGTTGATCATTTCCAGTGTAATCAAAGGCCCCTCAGAGTCCATGCGTTACTGCAGTGTGGTTTTCATTAACAGAAACACAACACCAACCTGCACACACACACACACACACACACACACACACACACACACACACACACACTTAATCTGTTCTTAACTCCACTTCCTTCTCTGGTCTTCCTGTAATTTATTATTTGATTTGTAAACACACACACATTATTGTGTGTTTTATTGTGTGTATTTATATGTGTTTTTGTGTACATATGTGTGTTGTCCTGCAGCGATTATGAACATGAAGAACAATTCTAACGTGTGTGTGTGTGTGTGTGTGTGTAGAGTCGAGGCCTCTCTCTGTTCCAGTGAAGGTTTTTCCATCATCTGAGGAATGTGTCGTGAGTTCAGAGGAACACATGAAGAACCTGATAACACACACCTGGAACGCCGTCAAACACCTCACTCTACAGGTGTGTGTGTGTGTGTGTGTGTGTGTGTACATGCATCTCGCATGAAACTTGTGGAACTTCACTCAAATTGTATTTTGCTTTAAATCTCATTGTGTTATGATGGATTAGTTTAGATTAAGGTTGGTGATTAATCATGATTATTATCTGTGTGTGTGTGTGTGTGTGTGTGTATCAGTCACTTCCTGCTGCTCAGTGAGTCGGTGTCGTTCTCTCCTGTTCGAGCGGTTGTGTCATGAGTTATTCTGATGTTATATTAGACTCGAGTGTGTTCAGTTGCTACCAAAACTGTAAGTGGATCTGCGCTAACAGAGCGGCCGTCGCCATGGAAAATCTCAGTAACGCCGGCCCGCTGCCGCGCATTAATGAACGGGGTATTTTCTGTGCGTGTGTTTGCTGTGGCTCCCGGGACGAGAGCAGATGTGTGTGATGAATTAAACCTTCTTCTCCTTTGTCAACATCAACTCAATACACACTCTATTCACACTCTATTCATCAGCACGTCTGCCTCTGAAACCACTTTACTTTTCATCAGTGGCCGCTTCCACAAACCGCTTAGACTAGTATCTCAAGTTAGTCATCTATTTTTTTTATTATAAAATAACATATAATAATCATAACATAACTGGCCATGTCTTTACATAAAACGTCTCAGTTGAACCTGAAAAAGTAAGGGTCTGATGCGACACTCTAAAACACGAGGTGAGTTTTATGCAGCTTTTCTCAAGATGTGATATAAATCTATGGCGTCCCCAGAACATGTCTGTGAAATTTCAGCTCAAAATACCAGATCATTCATTATAGCTTCTCAAATTTGTCAGTTTTTGTGTGTGTCCCTTTAAATGCAAAATAGTTTTAGCCCCGCCTCTGTCCAGAAGAGGGCGGAGCCTTTCAGGATCAGGAGTAACAGCAGCTTTAGCTCCGCCTTCCGGAGAGACTCAGGGAGAGCTGCACTGTTACACGCTTCTGAATGTTAGCGGAGACGTTTGTGTAGTTGTTGTGGAGTCACACTGATCATCTCATCATCATGTTGAACTCTTCCACAAGTGTCCACAGTTCCTGAGACAGTGTTTATAAGACAGCGCTGGTCACATGTTCTGCTCAATAGTGTTCAGTGTCGTCTGTGCTGACCTCAGAACAGTTTCAGGCTCAGCTGGATCTTCTCCAGTGCGTTACAACTGGGCTCTGTTGGCGTCGCCGAACCCAATGTCGCTGGAGTGTGTGAACGTGCAGATCTCTCCTATATTTCTCCTACATACATGCATTTTTGTCTCAGTGCGTGCATTGTCTTAGTTTGGCAGAGCTGACCGCTAGCTTAGCTTAGCATAATGAATGGAATGCTTTGTTGTTGGATAGCATGTCATGGTAAAAATAAACAAATTACTACTTGTGGCCTGTGTATTCACAACGAGTCGAATAGCGATGCAGATTAAGACTAGGTGATTTCCCAGGCAGACATCGACTGGATATCCCACAACCCCCTAACGTCAACATACCGGCGTGACCGGCACCGAATATCATCGATATCTCTGCGCCTAAGTAGCAGTGCTTCGCCTGTGCTTCACCCCAATATAGTTCCTTTATATATGCCCCTTTAAGGGGCGTTACTATTATAATAAGATCCTCTTCATACGGCAGAAGGAGCGAAATCTGATCGGCTTATTTTATAACATGCTCTCAGAGAAACACTCACCAGAACACAGTTACTGGGTTTCACTTCTCAGGTTTTTTTGGTTGGTAGAAGCACCGGGACTCGATTATAGCACTTACACACGTGTTTCTGCAGGTGGGGCTGCAAGCGGGATGTGTGTGTGTGTTAACTGTGTGTGTGTTCCCACAGGTGGAGCTGGAGTCTTGCTGTGTGTTCGTGCCGTCGGACAGCCTGCCGTCTCCCGGGTCGCTGGTGAGCGGAGACGTGGCCGGGACCGTGCGCTGCTGGTACCACAGCCAGGCCTGCATGCCCGGGACACTGGTGCTTTGTCTCCCGCAGATCAGTGTGTTCAGCGCAGGACACCGGCGCATGGAGCCGCTACAGGACGGGCCCTTTACTGTACCCAGACCTGTGCTGGAGGAGGGTACGAGTGTGTGTGTGTGTGTGTGCGCCCAGACCTTTGCTGGAGGAGGGTACAAGTGTGTGTACTGTGCACCTGAGACACGAGTGTGACGTCTGTGTGTGTGTTCACAGGCGATGCGTTCCCATGGACAGTGTGTGTGAGTCATCTGAGCGTCTACTCTCTCCTGGGCCAGCAGCGTTCCCGCAGTGTTCTGGATCCGCTGGGCTTCACCTCTACTCTGGCACTCACCGCCCCGAAGCTGCAGCCCGAGAGCAGAGACGCCTTCATCATGTGCCTGCATGTGGACCTGCAGCCGGTGCAGCTCCGGTGCTCCAACCCTCAGGTACTGCAGAACACAGGTGTACAGGTGCAGAACACAGGTGTCACCTCACTGTCAGTCAACTGTCACTCCACTGTCACCTCACTGTCACCCCACTGTCCTCACTGTCAGCCCACTGTCCTCACTGTCAGCCCACTGTCCTCACTGTCACCTCACTGTCACCCCACTGTCACCTCACTGTCAGCCCACTGTCCTCACTGTCACCCCACTGTCACCTCACTGTCACCCCACTGTCCTCACTGTCAGCCCACTGTCCTCACTGTCACCTCACTGTCACCCCACTGTCCTCACTGTCACCCCACTGTCCTCACTGTCACCCCACTGTCACCTCACTGTCAGTCAACTGTCACTCCACTGTCACCTCACTGTCACCCCACTGTCCTCACTGTCAGCCCACTGTCCTCACTGTCACCTCACTGTCACCTCACTGTCACCCCACTGTCACCTCACTGTCACCTCACTGTCAGCCCACTGTCCTCACTGTCACCCCACTGTCACCTCACTGTCACCCCACTGTCACCTCACTGTCACCCCACTGTCCTCACTCTCACCCCACTGTCCTCACTCTCACCCCACTGTCCTCACTGTCACCCCACTGTCCTCACTGTCACCCCACTGTCACCTCACTGTCAGCCCACTGTCCTCACTGTCACCTCACTGTCACCTCACTGTCACCTCACTGTCACCTCACTGTCACCCCACTGTCACCCCACTGTCCTCACTGTCACCCCACTGTCACCTCACTGTCACCCCACTGTCCTCACTGTCACCCACTGTCACCTCACTGTCACCCACTGTCACCCCACTGTCACCTCACTGTCACCTCACTGTCACTTCACTGTCACCTCACTGTCACCCCACTGTCACCTCACTGTCACCCCACTGTCACTCCACTGTCCTCACTGTCACCTCACTGTCACCCCACTGTCCTCACTGTCACCTCACTGTCAGCCCACTGTCCTCACTGTCACCTCACTGTCACCCCACTGTCACCCCACTGTCACCTCACTGTCACTTCACTGTCACCTCACTGTCAGCCCACTGTCCTCACTGTCACCTCACTGTCACCTCACTGTCACTTCACTGTCACCTCACTGTCACTGTCCTCACTGTCACCTCACTGTCACCCCACTGTCACTCCACTGTCCTCACTGTCACCTCACTGTCACCCCACTGTCCTCACTGTCACCCCACTGTCAGCCCACTGTCCTCACTGTCACCTCACTGTCACCTCACTGTCACCCCACTGTCACCTCACTGTCACCTCACTGTCACCCCACTGTCCTCACTGTCCTCACTGTCACTCCACTGTCCTCACTGTCACCTCACTGTCACCTCACTGTCACCTCACTGTCACCTCACTGTCACCCCACTGTCACCTCACTGTCACCTCACTGTCCTCACTGTCACTCCACTGTCCTCACTGTCACCTCACAGTCACCTCACTGTCCTCACTGTGACTCCACTGTCCTCACTGTCACCTCACTGTCACCCCACTGTCCTCAATGTCCTCACTGTCACTCCACTGTCCTCACTGTCACCTCACAGTCACCTCACTGTCCTCACTGTGACTCCACTGTCCTCACTGTCACCTCACTGTCACCCCACTGTCCTCACTGTCCTCACTGTCACCTCACTGTCACCTCACTGTCACCTCACTGTCACTCCACTGTCCTCACTGTCACCTCACTGTCACTCCACTGTCCTCACTGTCACCCCACTGTCACCTCACTGTCAGCCCACTGTCCTCACTGTCCTCACTGTCCTCACTGTCACCTCACTGTCACCTCACTGTCACCTCACTGTCACCTCACTGTCACCTCACTGTCACTCCACTGTCCTCACTGTCACCTCACTGTCACTCCACTGTCCTCACTGTCACCCCACTGTCACCTCACTGTCAGCCCACTGTCCTCACTGTCACCTCACTGTCACTCCACTGTCCTCACTGTCACCTCACTGTCACTCCACTGTCCTCACTGTCACTCCACTGTCCTCACTGTCACTCCACTGTCCTCACTGTCACTCCACTGTCCTCACTGTCACTCCACTGTCCTCACTGTCACCTCACTGTCCTCACTGTCACCTCACTGTCACCTCACTGTCACCTCACTGTCCTCACTGTCACCTCACTGTCACCTCACTGTCCTCACTGTCACTCCACTGTCATTCTCCTTACGCCTCACTGTCACCTCACTGTTTTACCTCACTTTCCTCACTGTCACTCCATTGTCATTCTCCTTACGCCTCACTCCACTGCCAATCTTGGACATAGTTTAGTCACTTCCCGTTCTCGATTACTGCAATTCCCTTTTATTTGGCCTCCCACATAAAACCCTCCATAAACTACAATTGGTCCAAAACACAGCTGCCCGTATTATCACTCGTACCCCCTCTATGCATTACATCACACCCATCTTACAACAGCTCCACAGACTCCCCATCACTTACCGTATCAAATATAAAATACTTCTCCTCACTTTTAAAGTCAGTCATAATCTTACCCCTTCATATCTTCTGACCTCTGCTTGCACTGAGATCCTCTTCTTCCACCCGTTGCACTGTTCCCCGTGTGTGTCCGCACTGTTGCTGTGTGGAGTTGAGCTTTCAGCTGCTCTGGACCTCCGTAATACTGATCCCCTCTCTCATTTTAAATCCAAACTCAACCCATCCCAAACTCAAAACCCATCACCCCGTCTCATGTGTGTGTCTCATGTGTGTGTCTCTGGTGTGTCTCATGTGTGTCTCAGGTTCAGCTGTTGTGTCTCATGTGTGTCTTAGGTTCAGCTGGTGTGTCTCATGTGTGTCTCAGGTTCAGCTGGTGTGTCTCATGTGTGTGTCTCGTGTGTGTCTCAGGTTCAGCTGGTGTTCAGTCTGTGGTGTCGATGGAGTCAGATCTTCAGTGCGTTCGAGCGGATGCAGAGCAGAGGAACACACAGGTCGTCTCCAGGTTTCCCAGACTCCTCAGCAACCCCTGCTGGACCCTCCTCACCCTCACCTGTCCCCCCCGACACCAGCACCTGCAGCCCCTCAGCTGACCTGGGCTCTCACACTGAGGTCAGAGGTCACACACACCATCCCTCTCACTGTTGGATGGATTGATGGATGGATGGATGGTTAGATAGATAGATAGATAGAGAGATAGAGAGATAGATAGATAGATACTCTGTCAGCATCTGTGTGTTGCTGGACTCAGTGTTGATGTGTGTTTCAGGGGAATTCGACACACACTGAGGAGCCGGTGGTGTGTGAGACCATGACGCTCGAGCAGAAGACCTGCAGCATCAGCGGCTCCAGCGGGAAGCTGAGCGTCTGGATGCAGTGGATGCTGCCGAAACTCACACTCAAGCTCTTCTCCTGCGACACTGCGGCCAAAAACAACGGTACTGACCACACACACACACACCGTCTGCAGTTCAGACTATCAACATGTGAAGATGCGTTCCCTGATGCGTCTCACGCTGGTGTTTGGGTCAGATCACCACACGCACACACACATAGGGTCAGATCACCTAAAACTGCGACAGCTTCATCTCTAATAATCCTCTTCACAGCATCAGCTCAGCTTTTGAATTGAATTGAATTGAATTGAATAATAAACAGGAGAATATCAGAATCACTGATGAAACTTCATCAAATATTAGAGTCAGGAGTGAAGCAGCTCTACAGAAGAAGAGAGAGTCATTACTCAGATCCAGCTCTGTTCTCATCTGATCAGTGCCGTCAGATCAACAATATCACTGAATATGACATGTCTCTTAAACCCATGTGACCCGTCACTGCTCCAGCTGCTGATGTTTCAGAGAGGAAGAGAGAGAGAGAGAGAAGCTGATCACAGGAGAACCCTCTGCAGAAGAGGATATTCATGTTAGAAAGGATAACATCAAGCAACAAACAACAACTATAAGAAAACTTGCAGTAAAAGAGAGGCAACTTAAAGATGTTTTAAATAGACAATGCTATTTATCTCTATTTATACTTTTGCTTGAGTTTTGTTTGAAAGAACAGCACAGAAAAACGTTTTTGAATGCAAATGGAATTTTAAAGAGACCAGTGAAAGCCATATTTTCCCCTATTTTATATCTTCACTGAGATATGATAAACAAAACAATTAGAAAAGTGGCAGTTATTTTTTTACATTCTAAACCAACGATGGCCAGCGCATCATCTTGGCCCCGCCCCTTCACCTATACCCTCAGAAGAGCTCTGAGCACCCCGGGCTGATGCTCAGACACAAGCAGATAAAGGAGAGCCTGACACACTGATCGCTGATCTACATGACCACAGTGCCATGAACAACCTGCTCTTTTACACCGAAGCCTTCTGTCAGCATCTCACCTTTATCAAGATAAGAGGCATCTGTAAAGGCAGACAGATCTTAGCATTTGAAGACGCTGACAAAAGATTTTTGACCCTGAACTTGTATCAAAATGGCACAGTCATGATCCAGGCATCAGAGTCTGCTCTCAAGGTCTTCATTGAAGATTTTGAACTAATAAAAACGCTGGCACTGTCTGATGAAGTGGACAAGAGTACGAACATTGATACCTCCCCTGGAAAATCAGTCCAAAAGATGACAGTGACTTCAGCAACTGCGATCCCATCTCCATTGTCACGAATGAAAGACTTACAGCCTCATCATATGTACGAGCGCGTACATCTCAATAAGCAAAGAGTGAAAGTCTTCGCCAGACTGCTGAAAAGCACATCCCTTGAAACACAGCAAGAAACAGCAGAAGCGCCGATAACAAGAGAAGCTCTCAGCCACAGAGAAGCCCTCGTCCTCCAGCAGAGCCCAGAGCGGCCCCGGACCTCCAGCACAACACCACGAGAGAGAGAGAGTGTGTGTGAGAGAGAGAGCCTGCAGGGCTGAGCTAGTGTGCGTGTGTGTGTGTGTGAGAGAGAGAGAGAGAGAGAGCCTGCAGGGCTGAGTCAGGCCTGTATCCGCTGAAGATTGAGATCTAGAAGAGATGTGTTCAGTTCTGGCATCACCTCCATCAGTCTGATCCAGAGTCAGTCCAGTATAAAGCCCTCCTCGCCAATGAAAGCTCAGCAGAAGCTCATCCTCTACACACACTCGCTCTTCAACTCGTCCATCAGACCGCACTCCCCACTGACCACAGCTGCAGCCCCAAAACTACTGTTGGAGAGATCCACACACACCTAAAACACACTCATGATCATCACTAAAAGCACATTTTGACCTCCCGAATAAACTCCAATGTTACTCGACCCTCAATAGAACCACTAAATTGGCCAGCTATCTATTTATCAAACATTTTAAAGAAAGACGAATCCTCTCCAAATACAGATGAAGCGACCCGGATCTAGAGATCGAGAGAGGAAGGGCGGAGAGAGACTGAAACATCTGCGGAAGGACAGCAAGATCTGAGCGCGTGCAGTGAGAGTCGCTCGAGAGAGCTCTCGCTGATGATGATGGTGTGTGTTGTTCGTGCTGAATGGACACATCGCCCCCCCGAACAGGAAACAGGAAGTGGCTCTGAGCCGCTGGGTCTCGGGATCACAGCTGCACAACAGCAGAAGAAGAGGAGACTGACAGAGACCTGACACGATCCTCCGGTCACACACACACACACACACACACACACACACACAGAGCGGAGACTGACAGAGACCTGACACGATCCTCCGGTCACACACACACACACACACACACAGAGCGGAGACTGACAGAGACCTGACACGATCCTCCGGTCACACACACACACACACACACACACACACACACACACAGAGCGGAGAGTGACAGAGACCTGACATGATCCTCTGTGATCTCTCACACACACACACACACACACACACACACACTTGCCACATCAGTAAATAATTAGACACGAAATATTGATCTGAGTGGAAATATTTGATTGGTTGGTTAAACGCAAACCTTCTCGGAGAGATCAGTCGCATCATCCCAGAGACACACACTGATGACAGCACTTCAACATATTCATAATCACGGAGATCAGACATATTCACTTCAGATTAAACTGTTTTAAAATCTGTTAGTGTGGACTTCAGTGACCCGGATGAGCCTGCGTTATCTGCTTCGAGAGGTTGTTATCTGGGAAAATCTTACAGCGCAATTGACCAATCAGAATCAAGCATTCCACAGAGCCGTGTAATAATATATCAGACGGGACAGCCTTCATTGCTGATCGACGAGCCTCGCGTCCATCACACTGCTGCCGGTTTGTTCCTCCTCAGACTCTGTTGGTACTCACCACTGCTGACTGGGAGCGACACACACACACACACACACACGCACACACCTCTGTTCCTTCGCCTGCCAATAACAATCCGGCTCAGATCTTTAATCCGGGATCAAACACTGATTATCAGAACCGGGTGTTTGTTCATGTAATGATGACCGATGATGTCACACTTCACCTGTGACTGATCATAGTGTTCTGACTCATCAGTGCATATGCAGTAAATACACACCGTGTGTGTGTGTGTGTGTGTGTGTGTTTCAGAGCTGTGTGTGATGGCAGAGATGGAAGACTTGAGCGCATCTGTGGATGTTCAGGACGTTTATACAAAGGTGAAGTGTAAAGTGGGAAGTTTCCACATAGATCACTACAGAAGCAGGTGAGTGGAACACACACACACACTCACACACTCACTCACACAACACACACACACACACTCACTCTCTCACTGGTGTATTATGATGTGTTTGGGAGCAGAGAGAAGTGTGTGGATCAGCGAGTGGACTCTCTCTCTCTCTGCAGTGCCAGCGGTGTCTCTTCACCCAGAGTGTGTGTGTATATGTTGTGTGTGTGTGTTGTGTGTGTGTTGTAGGCCTGCTGAGGGTTGGCTCTGTGACGGAGTGATCCTGCAGTGCAAGGAGTCGCCTGTGGTGAGACCTGCAGCGCCGGTGCTTTAACCTGAGCTCTCACACACACACACACACACACACACACACACACACACACACACACACACACACACACACGCAGCTTTACTCTGAGCTCGCTCACACACAGCTTTAACCTGAGCTTGCACACACACACATTCACTGACTGATGTGATTATGGGATGGCGGGAGCTGCAGATAATGATGTTTGGAGAAGTTGAGATTTAAGGTTTATCAGAATGAAGGTTAAAACCAGAGAATCAGTGTCAATACTCTCCGTGTGTTTCTGATCAGAGCCGTGATACGCTACAGGGTTTCGATTGGTCCTGATGTTGGCCAGTGTGTGTGTGTGTGTGTGTGTGTGTGTTTTGGTGCATGTGTGTGAGACTGTGTTCAGTCCTGTGGTGATTTCTCTTCTCTCTGCTCCCAGAATCCTTTTCACAAGCTTCCAATCAAGCAGCCAGCCAATCATAGCTCTGACTTCTGCCTGTGTTTCTGTGTTGTGTTCCTCTGGTGTGTGTGTGTGCAGTGCTGAAGAGAGCTCGTGCGGTGGGGTCGTCCTCTCTTGCACTGAAAAGCTGAACAGACGCACGGTTCTGCTGCGACCCCTCAGCAAGCAGGAGCATTTCAGCCATTTCAGCTTCTGTCCCCCCGTAAGAGCCGCTGCCTCTGATTCTCACACACACACACACACACACACACACACTGCTTCTGATTCACACACACACTGCTTCTGATTCACACACACACACGCTGCTTCTAGATGCTTCTTCTGCCGCGCCGCCAGCAACACTCCTGTTAATCATCTGTAGCGAGACGCTCGCGTTATATGACTGAATAGATTCCCGCTTCGCCGTCTCACACACGCCGGTGTGTTCGTGCAGTGTTGCGGCAGCGCGGCGATCGTGTCTCTCTCTGATCACGCTCAGCTCACTCTGTTCTCATGCTGCTTTGAGTTGGTGTGATTGTAGCTGTTGATCACTCGAGTCTGACCTCTGACCTCTCGTGTCCGACAGACGGCGGCGAAGGCTCTGGAGGTCTCGCACCAGCAGCACGGGTTCCTCTCGGTGACCTACACGCAGGCCGTCACTCGGAACGTGCGGCACAAGCTGACGGCGCGGCAGGAGCGAGTGTCCCAGAGGCTGAGCGAGGACGGCACAGACGGTTCGCCGCAGTACCTGCACGAGATCCTGCTCACGGCGCAGCCCTTCGACCTGGTGCTGTCCTGCCCCCTGCTGGTGAGGCTGGCGCAGGTCTTCCACGTGTCCGCCCCCCCGCCGCTGCGTCCCGTCAGAGAGAGCGTCTCCGCCGGACACCCGATGACGGGACCCTCACTGTCCTCCAGCAGCCTCCCGCTCATCTACCTCAACACCAGCGTGATCCGGGTGTTCTGCCCTCTGGAGGACACGACCAGCAGCACACGTGAGTCTCCCTGTGTCACACGCTCACACACTGATGATGATGATGATGATGATGTGTGTTTGTGTTCAGATTCACAGATGAAGCACAGGAAGGAAGACACGGTTGTGTTGAAGATTGGATCTGTGAGCGTCGCTCCTCAGGCTGATAATCCACTGCCGCGCTCCGTACTGCGCAAAGACATCTACCAGTGAGTCTGTCCGTCTGTGTGTGTGTGTGTGCGAGAGAGAGAGAGTAGTTGTGGTCTCTCTGATGCTATTCTGAGATGCTCCCACTGTGAGAATCAAAACCACAACACTTAAATTCACACTTTAACACACACACACACACACACACACACACACACACACACACATCTCAAGAAAACTACAAGGAAAGCTTCATTAACAGAAGTAATGATCTTTTACTTGAATTAAGGATTATTCTTTGAAGAGTGAAGCATTTCTAATGGAAGTGCAGAATAGATGTTTGTCAGCTGGTGGATGTGGGTCCATGGGTTGGTTAGGGTTAACTAAGGGTTAGGTTCAAAGGGTTAGTTCATATACTGTTAGTTAAATACTGTTAGTTCTCAGTATTTACTCACCCTCATGTTGTTCCAAACCTCTCTGCGTGTTTATTTGTTCTGCTGAACACAAAGGAAGATATTTGGAAGAATGTTTTAATCAAACAGATCTCAATCCCCATTGACTATTAACCCCCTGGGGTCGGCGGTCGCACCGGCGCGATCAGTGCGATAAGAAATAACTCAGTCGATTTTTGTTGTACAGGCAAGTGTTATACATCATTCAAAAGTGAAAATGAACTGTAACTCAGTGAATACAGACATGTCTTTACAAAGCTTGAAGTGTCTATTTCTCAATTGTGTAAATCATATCAAAAACTATTATTCTCTGTTTAAGTAATCAGTATAAAAGCAACGAGAGTTATAGTTTCTCAGCCGCGTCCTCGTTACCTCTAATGTGACCACATCCACTCGCGCACAAGCGATCCACATGCTAGTCGTCCATGTGAAGAAATGGGAACCTGTAAACACCATCATTACCTCAAAACAAAACTTCATCCGTTCTCTGCTTTGCATCGAGTTTGGAAGACACACTGTGAGTTTGCCTTGGATTTACCTCAGAAGAGGAAGAACATGGTTTAAGGTTGAGAAAGATTTTTAAGGTCCATGCCTGTCTCACTCCATTCCCGTCTCCCTCCATGCCTGTCTCATTCCCTGCCGCCTCACTTCCTGCCCATCTCACTTCCTGCCCGCCTCACTCCATGCCTGTCTCATTTCCTGCCCGTCTCACTCCCTGCCTGCCCGACTTCCTGCCCGTCTCACTCCCTGCCTGTCTCACTTCCTGCCTGTCTCACTTCCTGTCTGTCTCACTCCATGCCTGTCTCACTCCATGCCTGTCTCACTTCCTGCCTGTCTCACTCCATGCCTGTCTCACTTCCTGCCCGTCTGTCTCACTCCATGCTTGTCTCACTCCATGCCTGTCTCACTCCATGCCTGTCTCATTCCCTGGCCGTCTTACTTCCTGCCTGTCTCACTCCATGCCTGTCTCACTCCATGCATGTCTCACTCCATGCCTGTCTCATTCCCTGGCCGTCTGACTTCCTGCCTGTCTCACTTCCTGCCCGTCTCACTTCCGCCTGTGTCACTTCCTGCCCGTCTGTCTCACTCCATGCCTGTCTCACTCCATGCCTGTCTCATTCCCTGGCCATCTCACTCCCTGCCCATCTCACTTTCTGCCCGTCTCACTCCCTGCCTGTCTCACTTCCTGCCTGTGTCACTTCCTGCCCGTCTGTCTGACTCCCTGTCTGTCTGAATCCCTGCCTGTCTCACTTTCCTGCCCGTCTCACTTTCTGCCCGTCTCAGTCCATGCCCGTCTCACTCCCTGCCTGCCTGACTTCCTGCCTGTCTCACTCTCTACCTGTCTCACTTCCTGCCCGTCTTACTCCATGCCTGTATCATTCCCTGCCTGTCTCACTCCCTGCCCGTCTCACTCCCTGCCCATCTCACTTTCTGCCCGTCTCACTCCCTGCCTGCCTGACTTCCTGCCTGTCTCACTCTCTACCTGTCTCACTTCCTGCCCGTCTTACTCCATGCCTATCTCATTCCCTGCCTGTCTGACTCCCTGCCCGTCTCACTCCCTGCCCGTCTCACTCCCTGCCCGTCTCACTTCCTGCCCGTCTCACTCCCTGCCTGCCTGACTTCCTGCCTGTCTCACTCTCTACCTGTCTCACTTCCTGCCCATCTTACTCCATGCCTGTATCATTCCCTGCCTGTCTCACTCCCTGCCCATCTCACTCTCTGCCATCTCACTCCCTGCCTGTCCGACTTCCTGCCCGTCTCACTCCCTGTCCGTCTCACTTCCTGCCCGTCTCACTTCCTGCCCGTCTCACTCCCTGCCCGTCTCACTTCCTGCCCGTCTCACTTCCTGCCCGTCTCACTCCCTGCCCGTGTCACCTCCTGCCAGTCTGTCTGACTCCCTGCTTGTCTCTCTCCCTGTCTGTCTGACTTTCTGCCCGTCTGACTGCCTGGCCTGCCTGTCTCTTTCTCTGTCTGTCTGTTGAGCACATGGCTGGTTTCGGTGTGTGTTTACAGGCTGTTTGTGTCATATAAACTCGGCGGGAGATAAATGACCAGAGCAATTAAGATGTTGAAATGCGAGTTGAAACCCAGTGGCGTTGGGTCGTTCCCACAGCTCTCTCTCCCTCAGCTTGCTCGTCCTGCTGTCGACATGCGGCGAGTTACGGCTCTCAGGAGGGCAGAGGAGGCTCTGCGGTGACGATGATGATGATGATGATGTGTGTATGAGGATATTAAACTCTTATCAGTCTAATGGAGAACAGGCGTGTGTTTGGCCCGCAGGAAGGGCTGAGAACATGAGTGTGAGAACATGCTTCCAGCTTCAACATCATCATCATCACAGCCTGTCATTTCCAGCATGTCCTGCGGAGCGGATCCGCACTCAACGCCACGGTACCACGGTCTCTCCGCTGCTGCTCTCGCCACTAATTACTCTCATTTAGCTTAAATTAAATGTAATTGAGAATTTGAGTGTGGCAGTAAATCTCTGCTGTGCAGTTCTCGGTTCAGAGGCGACCGCAGCCTGTGTGGGTCATGATGTCATCAGACGTGAGTCAGGTGGTGTGAGAATCTTCTCAGGAGCTCGAGAGACAAACACACGCTCACACGAGAAACTAGTACACACTATGTTTAGCATATAGACAGATAAAAAATCATCATTCTTTCATCATTCACTCACCCTCATGTCGTTCAAACCTTCTGCAAAACAAAAGAAGATATTTTGATGAAAGTCGATGGGGTCCAATGTTGTTTGGTTCCCAACATTTTTCAAAATATCAGAAGAAAGTCTTGAATGACATGATGGAGAGTAAATGACAGAATGATGATTTCTTTGTCAACTATCGCGATTTACATGACGATAATATAGCGTACTTTATACACCCTCATGAAGCAGACGTCCTGCTGTGTGTAGTGTGTGTCGTCCGGATGCGTGTCGCTGTGAATGTGATCGATTGCTGTTGCCATAGAAATGGCTGAGTGATGCGTGTTGATGGAGTCTCTCAGTGAATGTGTTTATGAACACTGGTGAGAAACATCAGATCTCCTCGAGCGCTCCGCACATCTGGAGGCGTTTAGGAACACAGGCCGTGTTTAAAGCAGCAGCGCAGCGGGCCAGAGCAAATAAACACATCACATCACTGCTGATGTCACACGCGCACACACTCGCACAGACGCGCACACACACACACACTCACACAGCTACTATTGCTACTATATTACTCATATCTTAGTGTGTGTGTGTGTGCGTGTGCTGCTGCAGCATTGATCACACCTCACACTCTCAACTCTGTCAATTTAACACGGAAAGCTTTATTGGCATGACAAAAACATCATTTTTTAATTGTCAAAGCATTAAAACAATATGGAGTAAAGCCTATGTAGAGAAAATAATAATTAAACTAAATAAAAAGACTATATAGATATGGCTAGCAAAAAATATACAGCAAAAATTATATTAACAAAAGATTATAATACAAAAAGTCATGTAACAACTAAACTCTGTCTCTCTCTCTCTCAGGCGGGCGTTGAATCTGGGTGTGCTGCGTGACCCGGGGTCAGAGGTCGAGGACCGTCAGTATCAGATTGACCTCCAGTGCATCAACATGGGCACGGCTCACTGGGACGACCTGCGGCCGGAGCGCGAGGGGCCGAATGCTGCTTCTCCTGCAGACGCTGAGCGCAGCTCCCAGAACCCCGCGCTGGAGTGGAACATGGCCAGCAGGTGAGCTGCATCACAGAGCACTGAACTCTGGGTAGTTTCTGACGGGGTGTTTTAGGGCGACCACTGCTGATAAAGGTTCAGGACGATGAGCTCATGCAGATGAAGAGAGACGCATTGAAACTTGTTTACTGAGATGAGGGCGGGGCAACCTGTCACTCACAGGAGATCCACCAATAGAAAACCACAACCATCCAATCAATTCCTCATGGACAAAATCTGGCTGACTACATCATGTGTTGTGGCCGTGTCTGGGCGCAGGTCCTCCATCTGGTCTGGATGCGGCCCGGATCCGGCTGACTGCATCATGTGTTCTTACATCCTGCATCCCAGTCCCGACTGACAGAGCGTGTCTGCTTCCCGGACAATGCTAGGAAGACTGTCCCAGATTTTAGGTGCTAAATAGGAAAATGATCTACCACCAGCAGTCGATTTTGATATGCTAGGTACGCACAGCAGCCGAAAGATCACATGATCCCCTGACAGGAAGTGGAATATGTCTGCTAGTCAACAGCGTTAGTCCTGCACGGGTGGTTTTCAGCTCAGGTCATGTGATCTGTCTGGCACCTGTTCAGGTAACAGGATCCGCTCTCGACTCTTCAGTGGAAACGCTCCAATCGTGTGCCGGCAGTAATCCCTGAGTTCCCTGCGTCTAATCCACTGGCCACCATAAATATTAGATGCTTCGCTGTTTGATTGTTTTAATAGTAGCAGATGTGGCACCTTATAAAGTGCCGCATGTTTGTTTTACTGCCCACAAATGTTCTCAGAGATCCGATCGGAGTTCATGTGTGGGAGCGGGAGCGTGGGAGCCGTGCATGTGTGTGCGTGCGTGTGTGTGTGTGTTTGTACCTACTTAATCATATTTTGGGGACAAAGTTGTACAGAGAAGTGAGCTAAACTTTTTGGACATGTGAAAATCATAAAAATAAAGTAAATACCGTTTTAATAATTGTCTGTCAGGGTTACAGTATTAATAACTAGCTGCGTATAGAAACAACAGAAATGTGTGTAATGTGTTCAGAGGGTAGAGTGTGTTCTCTGATAAACAACATTAATGATGTTGATTCTTGTTTCAAGTTTGTGCCTCCCATGAGTTTGTTTATGAAGGTTTGATGAAGGTTCAGTGCTGTGAGACTGTCAGACGACTGTAGAGACACTGAATGTGTGTGTGTGTGTGTGTGTTTGCAGTATCCGACGGCAGCAGGAGAAGCGAGTGATCCTGTCGCCGATCATCACAGATTTCTCAGTGCGAATCACAGCAGCTCCAGCTGTAATTTACCGGAAGCCTCTGGATCACGGCCCAGCGGAGGTACGCGTGTCTGTCTGTCAGTGTGTGTGTGCGTGTGTGTGTGTGTGATAGTGTGTTTTCAGTGTGTGTGTGTTTGTGCGTATGTGTGCTTGTGTGTTTTCAGTGTGTGTGTGTATGTGTGTGAGTGTGTGGGATGATCCAGTGATGCACAAACACACATCGCTCTGTCCTCCATCAGATGGAAATGTGTGTGTGTTCTGGGAATATTTGACCTGAGACAAGGCTTTTGCACAGTAATGCTTCGGCCGTGTGTTTGTTTGCTTCAGTGAAGTTCCATATTTGACATTAAATACTGAAAATCACTGAACAAACAGCCACTGAATTCCCTTTACTCAAACCTGGAAAGAGAAGCGGATGAGCACCAGGACAGTTATTCAGTGTCTGCCGCTTTAAAAGCTTTATATTTGTTAGTAGACGTCAGATGCCTGTTTAATCAATGCAGGAAGATTTACGCTTTTCAGGTTTAGTGTCATGGTTAGCGTTAACAGCTTTACAATTATTATAGCCTTCATATTCAGTGATATTGTTGATCTGACGGCACTGATCAGATGAGAACAGAGCTGGATCTGAGTAATGACTCTCTCTTCTTCTGTAGAGCTGCTTCACTCCTGACTCTAATATTTGATGAAGTTTCATCAGTGATTCTGATATTCTCCTGTTTATTAAAGTAAAGCTGCTCTGAAACGATCTGAACTGTATTTCGCGGAGAAATAAAGGTCTGTTTATTGGCAGCTTCAGTTAAACGAGCTCGCTCTCCCGTCCCAGCATGCTCTCTGTCAGTGTGGTGTTCTGTGTGTGATGATCAGCTGACCTCCCTCTCTCTCTCTCTCTGCAGGAGGTGGTGGTCTGTGGCCACAGTCTGGAGATGAACATCACGTCCAGTCTGGATCTGTTTCTCAGCGCGTCTCAGGTTCAGTTACTGCAGCAGCTCCTGCAGGACAACGTGGGGCAGACGACCTGCGACCCGACCACTGCAGACGTACGGGAACGCGCACACACACTCACACACACACACACACACACACACACAGGTTTGTCTGTTTGTCTGTCTGTCTAGTGTGAGGGAGTGTCTTGAGGTGCTGATGTATGTCTGGTCTCCTCTTCCCATCATGCTCTAGTGTTTACAGAGGAGAGGGGCTCGGCGCCTCAATAAAAGCCTCTCTCACACACTCTAATGGAACGGCATGTAAAAATATTTACGGCAGCGGCCTGTGTGAGGATGGAGGAGAGCGCCTCTCTCTCTCTCTCTCTCGCTCTCTCTCTCTTTTTCTCTTTCTGTATCTCTGTTTCTCTCTCTCTCTTTCTCTCTCTCTTTGTCTGATGTGCAGCTAAAAGCATCTGATCGCGGAGTGTGTGCCGTTGACATGCTAGCGCTCAAACACACACATCCTGCTGAATAAACAACACACAGTCATCACATAAACACACACTGAACGCTGATAGAGCGACACACACATATCGATGTAGACACGTGGCGACTGGTTTCTAGTGTCGTGTCGAGTGTGTCTCGTGTGTGTGGAGGTGAGACGCATCTGGTTCTGATTGTGGGAGTGATGTTGGGCTGAATCATCTCTGCCTCCCTACAGATTCAGAGCGTCACTACCCAGAGTTCACCTGGGTTCAGGACATGAGGTTTAACAGCCTTGTGTGTGTGTGTGTTTAATCCACGCCAGAGCACCCTCCAGTGGCCACACACTCTGTTCTCTCAGTGTTCAGAGTCCCCGTCTTGAGTCTGAAGAGTCTGGCTGAGAGCCTGAATAAAACACATCTGTGTTAATGACAGACACACACCTGAGGAAGACGACACACCTGATCCCTCGCTCTGCTCCTGATGTGGATCACTGGTGAGTCGTGTTCTGATCCGGCATTACTCGTGTAATGGAGAAACTCTCCTGATTCCGCATGGGTTCACCCAAGGTCGTGGAGCTGCTTAAGCTCAGGCTGGTGTTCTCCAGGGGTCAGACGTTACGCGGCTCTGACCTCTGACCCCTCTCGCTTACACGCGCCGGGAAGGTCACGTGTGTTTTCTTTCTCTCGTCTGCGTTTGGCTGCTAAACATCTGCGGAGTCAGAGTTTCTCTGCGGCTAATCTCAAATATTTGTGCGCTCTCAGAGTTGGTGTTTTTAGCCTTCCAGTCTGTTATGAAACCCGATCGTCCTCTTTTCTCCCGGTGCTCGCTGACCCTCGTACCAGAATCAACCGATAATTGACAGCCAGTCAAAACAGTTCACCTGAATCCAGCGGTGTGGCATATTCCCCGATCCACCTCAGAAACCGGATCTGTTTGAGATCAGTAGCAGCTGAGGCGTTCGCTCATAACGCTTTGGCAAAATTGGCGTGAAACCCCAGATAAAATCATCAGGCGCAGAATTACATTGAAGAGAAACAAATCCGCCTGAGAGTCAGGCCGTCTGACCCGCGGCTCTGGTTTCAGCTCAGGTGCCCGAGGGCAAACGGGGAACGCATGTTAACTCAGGCCGGGTCGAGGAGAGAAAACACGGCTTCCACCTGTATAAGCAGAACCACAGGTTTAGAATAACAGGTGAGAGGACGAGTTCAACCGCGCACAGATCTCCACCGGATGGAGACCTTCAGACGGATGATTTCAGAAAAGGCCCACTTGTTTGATTATTAAACATTTTGGCTAATTTGATTATGCTTTCAACTACTAATAAGAGAACTATACTTTGTGTATTTATACATTTTTATTTTATATATATTTTATTTTTATTTTGGATGTTTAAAATGTGTAGTTATTTATATTTGATAAATTTAATTTTTTGTATTGTATTTTTATTTGTAATTATTTTTATTGTATTTTATTTTTTGTATTTTTTATATTGTATTTTCATTTGTAATTATTTTTATTATATTTTATTTTCTTGTATTTTTTATATCGTATTTTTATTTGTAAATATTTTTATTGTATTTTATTTTCTTGTATTTTTTTTATATTATATTATGTTTTCAGTTTATTTTGTGTTTTAGGTCTGACACTGGAGCTGACGGTCGTGGTGTCGTCGTTCTGGCGGCCGCTGGTGCTGACGGTCGTGGTGTCGTCGTTCTGGCGGCCGCTGGTGCTGACGGTCGTGGTGTCGTCGTTCTGGCGGCCGCTGGTGCTGACGGTCGTGGTGTCGTCGTTCTGGCGGCCGCTGGAGCTGACGGTCGTGGTGTCGTCGTTCTGGCGGCCGCTGGTGCTGACGGTCGTGGTGTCGTCGTTCTGGCGGCCGCTGGTGCTGACGGTCGTGGTGTCGTCGTTCTGGCGGCCGCTGGAGCTGACGGTCGTGGTGTCGTCGTTTTGGCGGCCGCTGGTGCTGACGGTCGTGGTGTCGTCGTTCTGGCGGCCGCTGGAGCTGACGGTCGTGGTGTCGTCGTTCTGGCGGCCGCTGGTGCTGACGGTCGTGGTGTCGTCGTTCTGGCGGTCGCTGGAGCTGACGGTCGTGGTGTCGTCGTTCTGGCGGTTGCTGGAGCTGACGGTCGTGGTGTCGTCGTTCTGGCGGCCGCTGGTGCTGACGGTCGTGGTGTCGTCGTTCTGGCGGCCGCTGGTGCTGACGGTCGTGGTGTCGTCGTTTTGGCGGCCGCTGGTGCTGACGGTCGTGGTGTCGTCGTTCTGGCGGCCGCTGGAGCTGACGGTCGTGGTGTCGTCGTTCTGGCGGCCGCTGGAGCTGACGGTCGTGGTGTCGTCGTTCTGGCGGCCGCTGGAGCTGACGGTCGTGGTGTCGTCGTTCTGGCGGCCGCTGGTGCTGACGGTCGTGGTGTCGTCGTTCTGGCGGCCGCTGGAGCTGACGGTCGTGGTGTCGTCGTTCTGGTGGCTGCTGGAGCTGACGGTCGTGGTGTCGTCGTTCTGGCGGCCGCTGGTGCTGACGGTCGTGGTGTCGTCGTTCTGGCGGCCGCTGGTGCTGACGGTCGTGGTGTCGTCGTTCTGGCGGCCGCTGGTGCTGACGGTCGTGGTGTCGTCGTTCTGGCGGCCGCTGGTGCTGACGGTCGTGGTGTCG
Organism: Pimephales promelas; assembly: GCF_016745375.1. Next base: position 434,172 of record NW_024121344.1, on the reverse strand, counting down.
TCGTTCTGGCGGCCGCTGGTGCTGACGGTCGTGGTGTCGTCGTTTTGGCGGCCGCTGGAGCTGACGGTCGTGGTGTCGTCGTTCTGGCGGCCGCTGGAGCTGACGGTCGTGGTGTCGTCGTTTTGGCGGCCGCTGGTGCTGACGGTCGTGGTGTCGTCGTTCTGGCGGCCGCTGGAGCTGACGGCCGTGGTGTCGTCGTTCTGGCGGCCGCTGGAGCTGACGGTCGTGGTGTCGTCGTTCTGGCGGCCGCTGGAGCTGACGGTCGTGGTGTCGTCGTTCTGGCGGCCGCTGGAGCTGACGGTCGTGGTGTCGTCGTTCTGGCGGCGGCTGGTGCTGACGGTCGTGGTGTCGTCGTTCTGGCGGCCGCTGGTGCTGACGGTCGTGGTGTCGTCGTTCTGGCGGCCGCTGGAGCTGACGGTCGTGGTGTCGTCGTTCTGGCGGCCGCTGGAGCTGACGGTCGTGGTGTCGTCGTTCTGGCGGCCGCTGGAGCTGACGGTCGTGGTGTCGTCGTTCTGGCGGCCGCTGGAGCTGACGGTCGTGGTGTCGTCGTTCTGGCGGCCGCTGGAGCTGACGGTCGTGGTGTCGTCGTTCTGGCGGCCGCTGGTGCTGACGGTCGTGGTGTCGTCGTTCTGGCGGCCGCTGGAGCTGACGGTCGTGGTGTCGTCGTTTTGGCGGCCGCTGGTGCTGACGGTCGTGGTGTCGTCGTTCTGGCGGCCGCTGGAGCTGACGGTCGTGGTGTTGTCGTTTTGGCGGCCGCTGGTGCTGACGGTCGTGGTGTCGTCGTTCTGGCGGCCGCTGGAGCTGACGGTCGTGGTGTCGTCGTTCTGGCGGCCGCTGGTGCTGACGGTCGTGGTGTCGTCGTTCTGGCGGCCGCTGGTGCTGACGGTCGTGGTGTCGTCGTTCTGGCGGCCGCTGGTGCTGACGGTCGTGGTGTCGTCGTTCTGGCGGCCGTTGGAGCTGACGGTCGTGGTGTCGTCGTTCTGGCGGCCGCTGGTGCTGACGGTCGTGGTGTCGTCGTTCTGGCGGCCGCTGGTGCTGACGGTCGTGGTGTCGTCGTTCTGGCGGCCGCTGGAGCTGACGGTCGTGGTGTCGTCATTCTGGCGGCCGCTGGTGCTGATGGGAATGTGTTTTACTGGTAATGCAGTGTTTTGTTTTGTGGTTTTAGAGCGAGCTGCTGCAGACCCTACCCCTCAGTGGACGGGGGAATAACTCTAGCGCTGGACTGCGGTCTCAGAGACACCTGGAGCCCGTCTCCTCTTCACCTCTCGCTCACCCTGAGCTCCTCACAGACTGTTTGTCCTTGCCGTAACCAAAGCAAGCATCCCCGGGGCCGTGAGGGGCGTCATGACCTCACGAGATGCCTGTGTTTGAGGCCCGAGAGACGTCATGTCCTCACGAGATGCGCGTGTGTGTGTGTTTGTGAGTTTGATGTGCGTTTGCATGATGTTGATCTGATTTGTTCCGTCAGCAGTCTGTCACCTGCGGCTGACCCCTGGAGTGCACCGTGTGGAAGGCTTGTTCATTCTCAGCTCATTGAATGCGGGGTAAATGATGCCGGATTCCCAGTGGTTTTTCCAGCAGAACCGGCACCAGTGACTCATCAGTCTCGGATCCGACAGACCCGGGCGGTTTCACTTTACTGGCGCGTTTTTCAGGGTCCCTGATGTGTGTGTGCTCCTGCAGGCCTGATGTGTGTGTGCTCCTCAGTGAGTTATGCTGCAGAACTGACCCGCTGAGATCCGCCCGTGTCGGTCCTGTGGTTGAGCTGTCGCTGTGAGCTCGGCGCTCTGGGCTTTGATGCTCGTCTCTGAGCGACTGCGATCCTCCCAGAACACTGAAGCCGCGGCGCTTTAAACGCTTTTGTTTTCTTCAAAGGGAGTCTTAGATTTGAGGAGAACATTCTCTGGCGCTGAGCTCTGAACACATGAGCTTCAGTGTAGTTTCTGAACTGAACCTGACCCTGTGTGTGTGTGTGTGTGTGTGTGTGTGTGTGTCACTGAACACGTCACATTTTCATGCCATACATCCAGCGAAGCCCCACCCACTGCAGTGCCTCAGATATTTTGAGCTTGTTTGTTATTTTTTAATTGTTGGTTTGTTTGCTTATGATTACTGTGGCCAGTTGCATAAACTACTTAGACTCGTCTCAGTAGTTAAAGGTCATTCACACAGAAAACACTTTTGCAGTTAAAAACAACAGACGCAGGTCAGTGGAACAAAAAAAGTGCAAAAAATGTACTTTTTTAAAAGTTTTTGTTAAAATTTGAGTACTGTGTTTCTAGAATGGTCTAGGACCTCAAACACGTTCTAGTGCATGTTTACATAGAAAAACATGTTCTGCGTGAACATCTACAGTTTTTCTTTAGAACTGGTCATTATTATTTTTTGTGTCTGTAAAAGAAAAATGTAGATTGATCTAATCTGAAAACTAAGACTGCTAGTTGGTCTGACTAGTTCTGAAATTGTTGGTTGCACTGGTCTTTTCTTCTCTATTGTTCTTCTCTATATCCGAGTGAAACGAGAGAAGAGAGGCTGCAAGAGGACGCTATTCTGATTCAAGTTTAACAGGAACATGACGTATAACAATATGATAACATTAATGATAATTATAATTTAATAAATAAATACAGCAATATTCTATTAAAAACATTTTCATGGTTACTTTAAGAGACATTCTGTGCATATGCAGATGAATAAGTTCAGATTGTGATATTACCTGTGTGTGTGTGTGTGTTCAGGTGTGTGGCCGTCCTCCGCAGGCCGCTGCGGTCTCGGTGGAGAGTGTGTGTGGCATCAGCGCCACCTGTGGGCAGGACAGTGGGTTCGGCAGCGACAGCGCCCGCCTGCGGATGGTTCAGATGGAGCGTCAGAGCGGCGCGGGTCAGTACCGGCTCGCCCGGCCTTCGCAGCAGCCCAGCATCACCAAGAACCTCCGCTTCGTCCCGTTCGACGTGTTCCTCACCGCCGGCCGCATCTCTCTGATGACGTACGCGACGCTGCCCGCGGCTAACACTCCCGCGGCTAACCCTCCTACAGCAAATCCTCCCGCTGCTAACCCTCCCGCAGCTAACGTGGCGGAGGACGAGACGACCCGCGACTGCAGCCTGTCCTCGCTGACCGCTGACGACCTGTTAAATGCTAGCGCTAGCGCTGCCGGCGTGTGGCCGGGGCTCCTGGGCGTTCCGGCTCCGGGCCGCTCGTCTGCGCGTCAGGCTCTGGGAGTGACGGTGGTGAGACAGCCGGGCCGGAGAGGAGCCCGAGACTCACGCCTGCAGCCGCTGCTGTTCCTGCAGCTCAACCAGCCCTCCGTCCTCATGCACACACACACTCACACACAGCGGCTGGAGCTCTCGCTGTTCGACCTCACGCTCAAGGGGGCCGCCAATGACTACAGGAGTCTCGGTGAGTGACATACACTCACACACACACAAGTCATGTCACCTTTATTTATATAGCGCTTTACAAGCTTTACAGAGATAGCAGGACCATAATGCAACAGAGTTTGTGTCTAGAAGAGGATCGCGTCACAGTCCAGCTTAAATGAGTTCAGTGATGCTTGGTTTTTGTCATAAAGTTCTTAATTTAGTTGATTTATATATCTATAGGCGCTCTGGAGAAGAGCGTGATGTCATCGTCCAGCTCAGTTCAGTTCTCATATAATGCTGTCAGTGCAGGAGATCAATAATATTGCTGGATATTAAATGTCTCCAACTGAGCAGCCCAAAGCAAAGGCCACAGTGGAGGAACCCAAACTCAGAATGGAGAAACCAGACTCAGTCGCTCAGTTCTCCCACAGTGTGTGATCGTGATTCAGGAGCGTTACAGGTCAGAGGTCAGATTGGATCAGAACATTCAGACTATTGTCCAGTTGCCTCTGGTTAAAGATCCGAGTCACGCCGCTGTGGAGACGGGTTTGTTGAGGATCAGTGCCGATGGCTGTCGTGTCGATGAGGCTTTACAGGCGAGAGTCTAGATCACACAGTCTCTGCTGACCCTTCAGGGATGCGTTGTGGTCATGTCCAGGCGCAGGTCCTGAATCTTTAATAGGCAGCCAGTGCAGTGGACACAACCGGGCTAATATGGTCATCCTTCCTGGTTCTGGTATTAAGATCTCGAGCGGCTGCGTTTTGGACCAGCTGAAGTTTGTTTATTAAGCGAGCAGGGCAACCACCCAGTAGAGCATTACAATAATCTACACACTTATACACGCACACACACACACACACACACACACACACACACACACACACTCCATCTCTCTCTCTCTTACAATTTAATTCAATTCAAAAATGCCTTGATTGGCATGACTGTACATCATTATTGCCATTCTCTCCATCTCTCTTTCTCACACACACACACACACACTCTCTCTCTCTCTCTCTCTCTCTCTCTCAGATGCAGGGAAGTCTCTCCCTGAGGCCTTGGACTACAGTGTGTTCTGGCTGCAGACGGTGGCAGGAGAAGCTGATGGTCGCACAGGAATCCCTCCTCCGCTCCTGTCTGTGGTCGTCAGAGACTTCCTGAGTGGACCAGGTGAGTTCAGACGGGAGTGTGTGTGTGTGTGTGTGTGAGTGTGTTCTTGATCCTCACACACATCTCTCTCTCTCTCTCTCTCTCTCTCTCTCTCAGAGTTAAAAGTGGAGGTCAGTCGGCCGCTGAGGGTCAGTCCCACACTGGCTAAAATCGAGCAGGCCAAAGTCTTCTGGAAGAAACTCTTTCCTGAGAGTGATGGCGAATCACAGCCCAGAACACCGACAGGCTCCACCCACTCCTGCAGTGAAGCCCCGCCCACAGCTGATCTTTTGCTGCGCTCCCTGCAGACGCCGGTTCCCTTCCAGAAGATGGCGCTGCGCACCGTGCAGATGGTGGTGTGTGTGGAGATGGAGTCGCACGCGGCGCGGCCCAGTCTGAGTGTGTGTGTGTCGGCCATGACAGGCGCGCTGGCGCTGAAGAACGCCGGCAAACCCGCAGGTCAGTGCAGTTTCTGCTCTTGATTACGCCTTTAATCCAGCGCAGGCTCCGGGGCCTGTTACCCACAGTGCACTGCGGCAGATCATCAGAGCGCTTGCTTTAGTTACGCTGACCGGAAATCCAGTTAATCTCTCTGAGCCTATAACAGGGCTGAGCGGAGGAGGCACTTCCCTGTGTGTGTGTGTGTGTGTGTGTGTGAGAGTGTGTGTGTGTGTGTGTGTGTGTGTTCTGGCGCAGTATGGCTGCCGTCGCATCATCAGGTGGAGCTGCACATATTAACTTTTATTATGAATATACATTTGACTAATTATGCCTCTGAAGTATTTAATCAGGTAAGAATTTGAGTAAAAATATAAAAACACACCTCAGTTATTTTCGTGTGTGTGTGTGTGTGTGTGTTTGATCACATCAGCACTGGTACTAGTGAACATCAGGGGAAGTGTGTGTGTGTGTGTATTCTCTCTCTGTGCGCTCGTCCATCTGCTCAACAGATGCTTCATAGAGTTTCTCCAGATAAAGTGATTGTTAAGAATTTTAATTAAAACCTCAACAATTTGCACTTGTTTACTGGATTGGACATAACTGCAGCATGAGACATGCGACGGCCTCGAGCCACACGGACTCGCTCTCTCGCTCTCTCTCTCTCTCTCTCTCTCTCCTCGCTCTCTCTCTCTCTCTCTCTCTCTCTCTCTCTCTCTCTGCTTCGCTCTCTCTCTCTCTCTCTCTCTCGCTCGCTCTCTCTCTCTCTCTCTCTCTCGTCTCTCTCTCTCTCTCTCTCTCGCTCGCTCTCTCTCGCTCTCTCTCTCTCTCTCTCTCTCTCTCTTGCTCTCGCTCTCTCTCTCTCTCTCTCTCTCGCTCGCTCTCTCTCTCTCTCTCTCTCGCTCTCTCTCTCTCTCTCTCTCTCTCGCTCGCTCTCTCTCGCTCTCTCCTCTCTCTCTCTTGCTCTCGCTCTCTCTCTCTCTCTCTCTCTCTCGCTCGCTTCTCTCTCGCTCTCTCTCTCTCTCTCTCTCTCTCTCTCTCTCTCTCTCTCGCTCTCTCTCTCTCTCTCTCTCTCTCTCTCCCTCCGCCCGGAGTTTGATGTGCTTTTATTAAACACAGTCGACACAGAGTTTGGCCAAACACTGGTAAACAGCAGACGAGGATGTGAGCGTTAGTGTTGGTGTGGAAATAACAGAGCGCTGTGAGTCTCTGGAGTCCGGCGTGTGTGTGTGTTTGTACATACTTAACCTTATTTTAGGGACAGATTTGTGCACAGAAGTGAGCTAAACCTGACAGAAACTACTCTGAGGAGGATGTTCTCCTTTGTAAAAATGTCAAAGTAAATTTAGTTTACTTAAGGAAATATGTATGAGTGTGCGAGTGAGTGTGTGAGCAAGTGTGTGTGAGCATGTGTGTGTAAGCAAGCATTTGTGACAGTGTGAGTGTACAAGTGCGTATGAAAGTGTGAATGTGTGTGACTATGAAAGTGTGTGCAGGAGTGTGTGTGTGTGATTTGCAAGTGCGTTTGAGTGTGTGTGTGTGTGTGTCTGATTTGCAAGTGTGTTTGAGTGAGCGAGTGAGTGAGTGAGTGTGTGAGTGCGTTAGTGTGTGTGTGTGTGTGACCAAAACTTACTCTGACTCTGTTTTATAAATCTTTTATTGAATCAATTTGAACTTTTTGTTGCATAGTTTGGGATGGGAATCTTATGGTGGAGAGCAAAAATAAAATGTCTAACATTGTTAAGGTAGCCAGCAAAATAATTGGAACTAAACATCTTTCCTTGGCAGACATCTATAAAACACAGGTTATATGTACGGCTCATCGCTGGCCTGTCCACCCTCCGGGAGACGAGACAGACGGCCCAGAATAAAAACCAACAGATACAAATTTTCCTTTGCACTCGCGGCTATTAATGCCCTAAATCTGTGCTGAGCTCAGCTGCTGCTCTAAACAGTCGAGTGTTGAGGCGACCATTAAACTATTGAGTACTTTTAGACGAACAGAAAACGGTTGTGTATAATGGCGGTTTGTGTCTCATGTATGTTTGTTTTTTAACCCTACTGCAAATCAAGTTTCCCTGGTTGGGACAATAAAGACTGAACTGAACTGACTGTGCGTGTGCAAGTGTGTGTGAGTGCGTGTGGAAGTGTGTGTTCACTGTTATTTATGACGTGTCGTGCTGCTGCCAGACCGAAACCACACACTCCTAAATCTCTCCTGTCGATCACTGAGCCAGAGATGAGCCACAGAGAGTGTGCCAGATGGAGTCGTCAGGGCCGGATTAACCATCAGGGCATCTGAGGGGCCCTGGGCAGCGGCGGAGTGGCAATCTGGAGAGTCGGGAGTTTCCCCGGTGGGCTGGTAGTGTTTCGAGGCCGCGAGGGCCAGTTTGATAAAACGGAAGTATGTTTGCACTAAGTGCCTGTCTTTTTTGATAAAAGCCGCCCGTCACGTTTCATCTAAAGTGGCGTAGGGCGTAGAGCGTGTGAATCAGCAATTAATGCACTCGACCCGAGTTCGAATCCGCCTTTTGCCGAAGTCTCTTCTCCCTTTTCCCAACACATATGAGATGTAAAATGTATAACCTAACATAAACATAAACCTAACCCTACCTAACATTCGTCTCTAGCGTTATATTTTGCCAACGAACTAAAATCGAAACCATGATATGGCTTTTTTGCCCTTATAAAACAGCACAAGACTTTAGGAATAGGCATTCTGTTAGTGCTGGGTGAATTAAAGAAAAGTGTGCACTTTGCTCACTCGATCAGGATGGTCATCTGGTGTTTTCTCCTAAATACAAGCTCAAGGGTTTATTTCTTGCAAGTGAAGAAATAAGGACAAAAGTATTTTAATGTTCCTATATTTTAGTGTAATGTAGACTAAAATATACTTTTGAAATATTCATTTTCATTTACATAGTACATTTAATAGGCTATAGGCTATGGATTTTACGTCATAGGAATAATTATATAAATCATTATTGCATTATTATAATAATTGTTTGGCATCAACTCCATTGATAATGTAATGTAGACTGAGACTCTCATAACTAAAAAGCTGTTTGAGCCCTGTTTATTGTCCTGCTACAAATCAATGCGTTTTCTTTGTTCAATGAGCAGTTCATGGGTTGAAGCTCTTAATTTTGATCTCTCAGAGAGCACGAGATTGATGCATTTAACCTTAAAATGTACAAAATGTTCTTGCGGGGGAGCATGCCCCTGAACCCCCCTAGAGGAACAGTAAATCAGTAACACTGTAAATGCTATTAAGGGTCCACCCAACATACTTTTACAAATTCATATGGGATAGAACAACCATTTATGAACATTCAGCCTAGTACAACAAAGTTCATTTTAAGTCAGTAAAACTGTAAATGTCGTATTAAAATGTCCTTAGACAAAATATACATTTGGCCTGCTTAAAAGGGGGCCTACAAGACATTAGCCGCGTTTCCACTGCCGGGCTAGGGCTGGGCCAGAGCTAACAGCGAGCCGGGCCGAGCTAGTGGCCTCGGGCCTCAAGCACCAGGCTTGCGTTTCCACTGCCGGGCCAGTAGCCCCACAGCGCTGCCCCAGACCCCACCCCTAACACGCCTTTCTGGATCAAACGTCATAAAACCCAACCCATTTCAGCGGGTATTATGAATTAATTTATTTTTTAAATTAGGAAGATAGCATGTATATTAACTCACCTGCCGCAGTGGCTGCAATAGTGTCCCGAGACCAGTACAGGCGATTCTCCATTTCAAGCAGCGATTTTTTGCGCGATATAACAAGTAGGGCTGCGGGCACGTTTTCAAGTTATTCATTAACCGTAACCGAGGCCCATCGGTTAATACTCGGTGCATAGTGTGCGCGCCGCAACCTCGAGATACAGAGTTAATTTTTTAACACCTTTAATAACTGATTGGACCCCATTTGAAACGAAATTAATTTATAGAAATAAAACGCAGCAAGTACGGAGCAGTTAAAGCCGCATTTCCATCACCCTTCAAACTGAAATTGCCAATTGAAAATAAGCAAAACGTCCATTTCACAAAAACTCCGTGTCTGCAAATAATAATAATAATAATAACCATCATCATCATTATTATAACATTTTATTAGGCTGCATATGTAGAAGACGCCTTTATCCAAAAAAGGAACAGAGCACAAATAAACACAATATTTTTGACGCATATCAGCGCATATCCAGTGTGTGTGGAGCACGCACTGATGGCTGCGAGACGCCCATGTGAACACTTGCAGTTTCATTGCAGTTCTTTCAGTGGAAACAACTTAAAATACTCTTTCATTTCTGGTCATACAGAAAATAATAATACATTATTCGCAAATACATTTATTTGCGTAAACTCACAATAACAAGAAAACGTTGTGCTTTAACAATTAATCAACGCGCGCTTCATGATCTCCGTGAACTGAAGCGCGAGACCTGAAAAACAGCCACCGCATTCGAATTTGTTCGTTTTAAATTGGACATTTAAAGCTTTAGTCTATTAAAGCTTTAAATGTCCAATTTAAAACGAACAAATTCGAATCGAAAGCCAATATCTTCTGACTATGTAATTATGTAGCTAATTAATTTCTCTCCAAATGTGCATCCGGAGATAGAGATATGTTTTAAGCCGAAAATCATTTAGAAAACAATAGTTTATTAATAAACAATTAATGCCTCGTTATTTTATATTATTTTATTATCAGACACATTTATTTTAGCCTATAAATCACCTATAATCCCCTTTCTGTAGGCTGTGGTTACGGCTCTTCTCATTCAGCACTGAGGGGAAAATATCATTTCCAGGTTCTAATTTGGCCTCAGAAAACCAGTAAAATATATATTTTTTTCATATTAATTTGTCAAATATTTTAAATGTTTAAGGGGCAAAAAAATCAAACAAATATCTGAAAGTTCGTCGATATGTATAGCCTATATATTTTTGCGCAGCATTTGGCATATTCAGTTCAAATTAAACTGTTATGCAATTTTAAACGGTTAATCGGTTAAACATGGACACCCCTATGTGCATCTTGCTTCAGATCATAACATTCCATAACACCGATAAACTCCGCCTTTTACCTTGAGCACGCCTCTAGCCCGAGCTGGCCCCCTCTGGCCCAAGGTATTCGACGGGCCAGAAATCCTGGCCGTTGGCCCTGAGGAAGCCCCGATCAAGCCCCGGAAGTGACAGTGGAAACGCGACTGGCCCAGGCACGCACTAGCACGGCCCGGCCCTGGCCCGGCAGTGGAAACGCGGCTAGTGTGCCCAGGGGCCCCTGAACTCTTAATCCGGCCCTGGGAGTCGTGTGTGTGTGTCCGTCAACTATCCATAAGTGGAAGTGAATCTTGTGTGTCCTGTCCGCAACACACTCACACACCGTGTCACGGACAGCAGATACACACTCACGTGAAGGACAGCAGTCACACACACATGACCCCTGTGTGGTTGTGCTGCTTTAAGAGTTTAGATCTGTGAGTGTGATCTCTGTGTGTCGCTGTTCTCTCTCCAGACGGGTTTAAGGAGGTCCGTCTGTCGGTTCAGTGTGAGGACGTGTTGGTGCGAACGGGTCTGAAGGACCGAAGCTCTGTGTTTGTGGGACCGTTTTCCTGCAGTGGGGATCTGGAGGCTCATTGGTGCAGACACAGCGGAAGCTCCGCCCCTGACTCACCTGGACCCCCGAGAGTGCTGATTGACATGAAGGGAGGACTTCTGCAGGTAACAGGACATGCTTCTGTTTGCATGTCCTCTCTCTCTCCACACGTGTGTGTCCTGCATGCCGTTCTGTTGAACACAACATGTGCTCGTCTCCGTAAACTCAGAGTGTGGCCGCTGAACACGCAGAAATCCCCTAATGTTCCTGTTCACTGTTAGTCAGAGACCATTAGTCAGAATCATTCTGAGTCAGAGATTCCAGCGGATTCAGGCCAAGCACTCACACACACACACACACACTCACACACACACACTTATGTAGCTATCTAACTGGAGAAATTGCATAAATTGTGTTACATAAACCTAACCCACACACTAACCCTCACAGGTAACTTTCTGTACATCTGTCCGTCTGTCTGTCTGTCGTCTGTCCGTCTGTCTGTCGTCTGTCTGTCTGTCGTCTGTCTGTCACAGGTATTTTGGGGGCAGCAGCAGTTTAACTGTTTGTCTGAGATTCAAGAGGAGCTGCAGAATTACTGGAAGCAGATTAGCAGAACAGAGGCGGAGTCAAGCGATAAGCCCCTCCTCTCTACTCCCCCTCCCACCCCTCCCCCTGCCCAATCAGAACACTCATCTGATGACCTGCGCACAGGCCTCTTCCAGTACATCCAGGACTCAGGTATCACGCGCACACATGTGTTACAGCTTCATAAACTTTCCTAAGTGTGTGTTTGATGACATCTGTCTGCCCGTCTCTCAGCGTGCCAGAAGCTGCCGTCGCCTCATGAGGTGGTGTTCTGGAGGGAGACGGAGGAGTCTTCGGGCGTGATGCTGTGGCGATATCCTGAACCACGTGTGATCACATTTCTCAGAATCACACCTGTTCCCTTCAACACCACCGACGACCCGGACATCAGCACGGCCGATCTCGGAGACGTACTGCAGGTGAACACTGCATTAGTGCTGCGGGTGAACACTGCATTAGTGCTGCGGGCGAACACTGCATTAGTGCTGCAGGTGAACACTGCATTAGTGCTGCGGGTGAACACTGCATTAGTGCTGCGGGTGAACACTGCATTAGTGCTGCGGGTGAACACTGCATTAGTGCTGCGGGTGAACACTGCAATAGTGCTGCGGGTGAACACTGCATTAGTGCTGCGGGTGAACACTGCATTAGTGCTGCAGGTGAACACTGCATTAGTGCTGCGGGTGAACACTGCATTAGTGCTGCGGGCGAACACTGCATTAGTGCTGCAGGTGAACACTGCATTAGTGCTGCAGGTGAACACTGCATTAGTGCTGCGGGTGAACACTGCATTAGTGCTGCAGGTGAACACTGCATTAGTGCTGCGGGTGAACACTGCATTAGTGCTGCAGGTGAACACTGCATTAGTGCTGCGGGTGAACACTGCATTAGTGCTGCGGGTGAAACACTGCATTAGTGCTGCGGGTGAACAGTGCATTAGTGCTGCGGGTGAACACTGCATTAGTGCTGCAGGTGAACACTGCATTAGTGCTGCGGGTGAACAGTGCATTAGTGCTGCGGGTGAACACTGCATTAGTGCTGCGGGTGAACACTGCATTAGTGCTGCAGGTGAACACTGCATTAGTGCTGCAGGTGAACACTGCATTAGTGCTGCAGGTGAACACTGCATTAGTGCTGCGGGTGAACACTGCATTAGTGCTGCGGGTGAACACTGCATTAGTGCTGCGGGTGAACACTGCATTAGTGCTGCGGGTGAACACTGCATTAGTGCTGCGGGTGAACACTGCATTAGTGCTGCGGGTGAACACTGCATTAGTGCTGCGGGTGAACACTGCATTAGTGCTGCGGGTGAACACTGCAATAGTGCTGCGGGTGAACACTGCATTAGTGCTGCGGGTGAACACTGCATTAGTGCTGCGGGTGAACACTGCATTAGTGCTGCGGGTGAACACTGCATTAGTGCTGCTGGTGAACAGTGCATTAGTGCTGCGGGTGAACACTGCATTAGTGCTGCAGGTGAACACTGCATTAGTGCTGCGGGTGAACACTGCATTAGTGCTGCGGGTGAACACTGCATTAGTGCTGCGGGTGAACACTGCATTAGTGCTGCGGGTGAACAGTGCATTAGTGCTGCAGGTGAACACTGCATTAGTGCTGCGGGTGAACACTGCATTAGTGCTGCGGGTGAACACTGCATTAGTGCTGCAGGTGAACAGTGCATTAGTGCTGCAGGTGAACACTGCATTAGTGCTGCGGGTGAACACTGCATTAGTGCTGCGGGTGAACACTGCATTAGTGCTGCAGGTGAACAGTGCATTAGTGCTGCGGGTGAACACTGCATTAGTGCTGCGGGTGAACACTGCATTAGTGCTGCAGGTGAACACTGCATTAGTGCTGCAGGTGAACACTGCATTAGTGCTGCGGGTGAACACTGCATTAGTGCTGCAGGTGAACACTGCATTAGTGCTGCGGGTGAACACTGCATTAGTGCTGCGGGTGAACACTGCATTAGTGCTGCGGGTGAACAGTGCATTAGTGCTGCGGGTGAACACTGCATTAGTGCTGCAGGTGAACAGTGCATTAGTGCTGCGGGTGAACACTGCATTAGTGCTGCGGGTGAACACTGCATTAGTGCTGCGGGTGAACACTGCATTAGTGCTGCGGGTGAACAGTGCATTAGTGCTGCAGGTGAACACTGCATTAGTGCTGCGGGTGAACACTGCATTAGTGCTGCGGGTGAACACTGCATTTGTGCTGCGGGTGAACACTGCATTTGTGCTGCGGGTGAACACTGCATTTGTTGCTCTAACTGCATTAGTTGCTCTAGTTGTCTAGTTGTGCTGTGCATGTCATTTTAGTGTGTTAGCAATTGTAAAAAACTGTAAGAGGAACAGATTTCTTTTGTCCAGTGTCATACATTCATGACACTTATGAAAGTCTCTCAGTTTGTGTTTTTTTCTCAGTTTTATTCGGACAAACACTGTATTTGTGTTAGAAGAGCGTCTGTGACCTGAAGACAGGAACACACACCAGGTTCCGGTGTTCCCTTGCAGCTTCTCATGATGATGATGATGATGAGTGTTTCATTCGCCTGATGAAGCTTCAGTCCTTTTGATCATGTGTGTGTAGGTGCCGTGCAGTCTGGAGTACTGGGACGAGCTGCAGCAAGCGTTTGTGCCGTATAGAGAGTTCAGCCTATCAGAGAGCAGTGCGTGTGAGCTGACCCTGCCCACTCTGACCCCCAACACACACCAGACTGACCTGGTGACCTCTGACCTCTGGAGGGTGGTGCTCAACAGCACCAGTGATGGTGGAGATGAGAGGTGAGTGTTTTTTATGTGAGAGTGTGTGTTTTAGAGGCGTGTGTAATCGTGTGTGTGTGTGTGTAGTTCGGACAGTGAGTCCGGGTCCCAGGTGCCCTGTGAGCAGCTGGTGTGTCCCACCGCTCTGGCCGCATGTACGCGAGTCGACTCCTGTTTCGCGCCGTGGTTCGTGCCGTCAGTCGGTGTTTCCTTACGACTGGCCTACCTGGAGCTGCACTTCTGTCACAACCTGGACCAGCTGGGCACAGGTGTGTATGAGACTGTGTGTGTGTGTGCTTTTGTGTGCGTGTGTGTGAGAGAGAGAGAGACTATGTGAGTGTGTGTTTTTGTGCGCGTATGTGCGTGTGTGTGTGTGTGTGTGTGTTTGAGAGAGAGAGAGAGAAAGTGACTGTGTGTGTGTGTGTGATTGAGTGAGATAGTGTCTGAGTGAGTGAGTGTGAGAATGTGTCTGTGTGTGTGTGTGTTTTTTGTTTTGTTTTGTGTGTGTGTTTTTGTGCGTGTGAGAGTGTCTATGTGTGTGTGTTTTTGTGCGTGTGTGTGTTTGTGCGAGTGAGTGTGTGTGAGTTAGTTTAAGTCAGGATTTCACAAACTCATGAGTTGATGAAAAGCTAATTATTAATTAAATTATAAAAATGTCAAATTAAATAATTAAAAATGTAAAAATAACATATACTAAAAATGAATTCAGTCACATAAATGTCAAATTAAAATGAAGAATTTAAAAATAAAAACAATCAAAATAAAAACTTAAACACTTTGTACTGATTTTTTCTGTTCTTTAATTTGACTCTTTTGCAGCGCCGTGCCAGAAGCTCCGCCCCTTCCTCCCAGACAGGAAGTTGCCTCAGGATCAGGAGTTTGCGGTGGTGTGTGTGCGTGAGCCGTGTGTGTTTGTGCGTCAGTGGAGCGACGTGTCTCAGTGCTGTCACGAGCTCAGCTTCTCGTCCACGCTGAGCTGCCGGCTGCTGGAGTACCGAAACCTCACGCTCCTGCCCGTCCTTCAGCCCGTCGGCCTGCAGGGACACGCCACACACACACACACACGCGCTCGCCACGCGCTGCACTGCGACGCCACGCTGCAGCCGCTGAGGGCCGCCGTCGGCCAGTACGCCGTACACACACTGGACCGCGCGCTGCAGGCCTGGAGACAGGTGAGAGTGAGACGGTTCTGGCGTG
This sequence comes from Pimephales promelas, assembly GCF_016745375.1. The sequence goes on along the minus strand of NW_024121344.1, from coordinate 419,083 downwards.
TCCTGATGATCATTAACCCTTCCTGAAGTCAAAATCATGTTCATAGTCAAACTGATTTTTAAAGGTGACGCATTAAACCCCTTTTAACAAGATATAATATAAATCTATGCATCTGTGAAATTTCAGCTCAAAATACCAGATCATTCATTACAGCTCGTCAAATTCGCCCCTTTTAGGGTGTGAGCAAAAACACACTGTTTTTGTGTGTGTGTCCCTTTAAATGCAAAAGGATTTTAGCTCCGCCTCCATCCAGAAGAGGGCGGGGCCTTCACACGAGCTTCAGAGACTCCGGCAATAACAGCACAGGCGGATCTGACTGACCCAGGATCAGGAGTAACAGCAGCTTTAGCTCCGCCTTCCGGAGAGACTCAGGGAGAGCTGCACTGTTACACGCTTCTGAATGTTAGCGGAGACGTTTGTGTAGTTGTTGTGGAGTCACACTGATCATCTCATCATCATGTTGAACTCTTCCACAAGTGTCCACAGTTCCTGAGACAGTGTTTATAAGACAGCGCTGGTCACATGTTCTGCTCAATAGTGTTCAGTGTCGTCTGTGCTGACCTCAGAACAGTTTCAGGCTCAGCTGGATCTTCTCCAGTGCGTTAGAACTGGTCTCTGTTGGCGCTCGCCGAACCCAATGTGTGTGTGTGTGTTTGTGTGTGTGTGAACGTGCAGATTATTATAATAAGATCCTCTTCATACAGCAGAAGGAGCGAATTCTGATTGGCTTATTTTATAACATGCTCTCAGAGAAACACTCACCAGAACACAGTTACTGGGTTTCACGTCTCACCTGTTCTGTGTCGGTAAAAGCGGTGATTACAGCACACACACACACACACACATACACACACAGGTTGTTGATTGATGGTTTATGCTTCTGTTGAAGCCGTCATGGCACATTTTTTCTACTTAAGTTTAAATAATGACATTTAACAGTGCAAGTCCCATGATTCTGCAGAGAAATCTCCACCAATCAGTGAATCACGGCGAGCAATTGATGCTGCATTAGCCCCGCCCGTTCCCATGAAGCACAGCGAATGATGCAATCAAGTCTCAAAAATACTGAAATATTTTTCTATATATTCATATCTTGCAGTAAACATAAAACACACTGTTTGGATATACGTAGTCAACATATTTAAATCTATGGTTTTATAATAATCTATCGTTTTTAATTTGATGGGGTCATTCGCAAATTATAATTCTGTGCTTCATTAAAGCCGTTACGTCTTTTTAAGTCAGATTTTTTTTTAGGGTTCTCCTGCTGGTGGGTTTGTTTCATGGCGTATAAACTCTTAAAACTCCTGATGGGAAAACTCCTTCTGGCCAGGCAGCTGAATAAGTGTGTGTGGATCTGTTGAAGTACAAAAGAAGCACTTGTTGTAGTTTAAGCACGAGTGTGTTGGAGTGTGTGTCGTTCGCATGCAGACCTGTGAGACGAGTGAAAGCTGCAGTAATGAACACACACTCGCATTTACATGCAGTCAACACTGACTCAATGACTACACACACACACACGTGCTGGAGCGTCCTGACAGACAGTCACATGTGCTCAGACAGAGATTGTGGAGCAGAATTAAAGAGCTGTTTAATGTGATCTGTCCCAGAGTTCAGTGCGTTTACTGGGTGTGTTTATATGTGATTGACAGTCAGAGACTCTTTCATCGCTGTATCACGTGACTGTGTAAATGTGCGAGGATTACGGTGTCTGCCTGTGAGTGTTACTGTGTTTCTCTATAAAACACACACACACACACACGACTAACTACAGCTCATCCACTCAGTGGGAGAGGAGAGGATGATGGGAAATGTTGCTCTGACTCAGAGTTTGGAGGCGCTGCTGATGTGTTTCCTGTAGCGCGTGTATGAGAGAGAGTGTGTGTGTGTGTGTGTGTGTGTGTGTGTGTGTGAACACACTCTGGTGGGATGAGCAGCAATTTTAAAGGCTTGAGACTGTCATGAGATGATGTACATTACCAGTAGCGGGTCAGAGGTCAGCCCTGCACAGGAACTGGACTTTCATCAAACCAGTCTCACACCAGCAGACAGACTGCAGTGTGAACGCGTCTCACACACACACACACACACACGCACACTCGCACACACACTCGCACACACACTCGCACACGGGGGTTCTTGTGTCCTGCGGGCCGTCAGAGGGATGTTCGCAGGAGGAATGACTGATCTGTTGTGTGTGTGTGTGTTTCAGAACGGTGTGTCGGGCGCTGAGGAGGTGGTGTTCTGCCATTACATCATCTGTAACGACACACAGGAAGTGCTGCGCTTCGGACAGGTCGACACAGACGAGAACATCCTGTTACAAAGCAACCAGAGCCACCAGTACAGCTGGAGAACACACAAATCCCCACAGGTGTGTGTGTGTGTGTGTGTGTGTGTGTGTGTGTGTGTGTGTCAAGGTTTTACAGATGCTAGAAATGTGACCTTCAAATGAAAGAGTGGTATCAAGATCACACACACACACACACACACACACACGCACACACACACACACAGTGTACTTTTTAATTATTTACTCGATTTCATCACTGGGAATGACACGTGCAAAATCTAAATCTCTGTCCATCATTTTGTGAGCAATTGTTGATCAAGAAAACTTTCTCACAATATTCGAAATATTTCCATGTTAAATGATGAAGGCGAGCCAGTGGATATGACAGAGTTATACTGGTGGAAAGACTCAAACCCCAGTCAGTTATTCACTACAGAAAGTGAATTATAAAAACATTACGCTGCATTAACAGTTCAATTACACATGATGTAGTCAGCCGGATCCGGGCCGCATCCAGATCAGATGGAGGACCTGCGCCTCGACACGACCGTCACACATGATGCGGCGCGACAGCCATCGGCAATGATCATAATAAAGCAGTAAAGAGTCGTGGTGAAGGGATATATCTGACCTGGGTGACGTGACACAGCTAGTAGACAGGAGAAGTATTACCTGGTGACAATGATTAGATGGAGATCTAATGTTCGACTAAGGATTTGACTTCAGCCCTACGAAATTCAGATGTGTGTGTGTGTGTGTGTGTGTGGGGGGGGGGGGTGATTTCAAATTCACACAAGCTCCCCAGATAACACTAATCCTGTTCGAATAGGGCTCAAGACTATGAGCCGCATTACTAGAGAAGAGCAGCACCAGCCCAGGACGGACGAACACCATCTCTTCGACGGGTCAGGCTTGCCCCAAATACTTTTCCAATTGTCCTTGAGTTCTGTGTTATTCTGCGGACGCCATCGAGTGAGGAGAGTCGACTGATCTCATGACTCCTGCCAACAGCAAACTACTGTGCCTGACATCGTACTTGCGAGCTCACACACCTCTTTAATGTCAATATTAGTGATCTGTGTGTGTGAGAGTGTGTGTGAGAGGTAATGCTTGAATGTAAACAGCAACTATTGTGCCCCACACACACACACACACACACACACATGCAGCACTACTGTAGACACTTGTGGGTTTTTCCCTCTCCTTGAACACAATGTGTGTCTGTATCTTTTCTGTTTGTTTCCTGTTCCTGCGGCTTCAGTCTGAATGTGTCTCTCAGACACCGCAGCAGCCGCGTCTCTGTCTGTGTGTGTGTGTGTGTGTGTGTGCGCCGCAGGGTCTCGTGGTCCGGCGGGCCGAGGGTGTTTGTCCGGCCGCTGTGACGCGCTGCTGTTCTCTGTGGGTTCGAGTCCTGATGAAGCTGCTCTTGTTTTAATCTGTGCCGTTTGAGACGGATGGTTTTTATTACGCCAGTGTTTTGAGTCAGTAAACGCTCAGGCTGTTTTCCCACAGTGCACTGCGGTGAGGGGCGTTGCCTGCGCGGCGTCTCCGCCGGGACTCGTGTGGCATGCGAATGACTTCAGGGCTGCGGACGCCAGTATGGAGACCATTAGCACCAATCTGGACTGAATCTGGGTGGATATTCCACTTCCTGTCTGTTCCTGTGGGGGGGGGCGTAGCTACAGCATCACAGTAGCTGCTGCCAAACCCTAACACACACACACACACACACACAGCTAATTGTCGCAGTACACACGCTCGCACACAGATAATGCATAAATCTTGCTGGTCCTCATGCCTCTTTCACACACTTGCTGTTTGGACACAGAAACACACTCCTTCGGGCCGTGATGATGTCATGCGTCGTGTGAACGAGCCCCTGGCGGCCCGTCGCAATTATAGCCACACATCCATAATTTCCCGGTTGAGTTGCGGCCGCTGGTGTGGATGGGTGTGAGAGCGACTTGCATGTTTGCGCTGGTTTCCATGGTGATGTGAAGATCTGGTTCCTCCACATGATGTGTGTGTGTGTGTGTGTGTTCAGCTCGTGTGTTTCAGCTCATGTCCGGTTGCGTTGGATGAGCGGGAACACGTGTGCGGCTGCTTTGATGAGCGCGAGCCGCTGTTTTGGCGTCTCTTGAAGGTCGCGCTGGAAAAGGGCTGTTGTGCAAATAAAGGGGTCGAGCCGCTGCTTCCTGATGAGTCACAGCGCAGAGATCTGAGGCATGATGTCATTTCCTCTCGCCAGCCTCTGTAGGAGGAAGAGCTGCTCAAATTGACTTCAGCCTTTGATTGGCAGTGTTTTCGTAAGGGAATCCGGCTTCAAACGGCCGGGAAGCGCAGGATCAGGCCTGACCGCGGTCACCGATCGCTTCGACCCGCACACTAATTTGTTTTACTTTACAGTTTGAGTAACACTCAGTGCAGTTCAGAGTGTCAGTGTGATCTCACTCTGACCCGATTCATGAACGCTCCGTAGGAATGATAAACAAGAGTTCACACTGCCAACAGTTAAATCAGCACGAACACACATGACACACACACACACACACACTCTCGTGAGTATTTCTGAGCTTGATTTGAATATCAGGTTCTAATGAATTCAAATGTGTTGGATCAGCATCACTGAGTGTGTGTGAGTGTCAAGTCATCTTTATGACTTAAGTTCAGTGATGCTTGGTTTTTGTCATAAAGTTCTTAATTTAGTTGATTTATATATCTGTAGCCGCTCTGGAGAAGAGCGTGATGTCATCGTCCAGCTCAGTTCAGTTCTCGTATAATGCTGTCAGTGCAGGAGATCAATAATATTGCTGGATATTAAATGTCTCCAACTGAGCAGCCCAAAGCAAAGGCCGGAACCCAAACTCAGAATGGAGAAACCAGACTCAGTCGCTCAGTTCTCCCACAGTGTGTGATCGTGATTCAGGAGCGTTACAGGTCAGAGGTCAGATTGGATCAGATCATCAGAACATTCAGACTATTGTCCAGTTGCCTCTGGTTAAAGATCCGAGTCACGCCGCTGTGGAGACGGGTTTGTTGAGGATCAGTGCCGATGGCTGTCGTGTCGATGAGGCTTTACAGGCGAGAGTCTAGATCACACAGTCTCTGCTGACCCGGATCCGGCTGACTACATCATGTGTTGTGGTCGTGTCCAGGCGCAGGTCCTCCATCTGATCTGGATACGGCCCGGATCCTGCAGTGTGTGTGTGATCGTGATTCTCTTATGTAAATACTTGTTTTTATTTTACAGAACCAAAAGTATTATTAGCATAGTAATATGAGACAAAAAGAACAATATATGACAAAAATACAATATGGTGATATTGTGCAGCCCGAAAAAAAAAAATTCTATCCAAAAAAAGATTAATAACTCCCCCTAAAATTGTTTTAGAAGAAGAAACTGCCTGGCCACTAAAAAATATTAACGGTGGATCGTAGTCGTCTCCAGGTGATTTGCTTTCGGTGACGCATGACTGTGTGTTTCAGCTGCTGCACATCTGCATTGAGGGCTGGGGAAACTGGCGCTGGGCCGAAGCCTTCAGTGTGGACGAGGTGGGGAACTTGCTGAGAACCATCCAGCATAAAGGACAGACGGCCTCACTCATCATCAGGGTCAAGCAGCTCAGCGGAGTCCAGAAACAGGTACACACACAAACACACAAAGACATTCCCACGTATTAAATCAGTCAGTGTCATGTGACCTGGAGCGTCTCTCTCTCTCTCTGTCAGGTGATCATCTGCGGCCGGCAGGTGATGTGCAGTTTCCTGCATCAGTCGATCGAGCTGCGGCTTGTGCAGTACCACAGGGGTCACGAGGGTCATGAGGGTCACGAGGGACAGGAGCGCGTCGCCCGTCTGGAGCCGCACTGCAAACCGGCCTCGTTCGTGCTGGAGGACGCAGAGCTGACGGAGGTGTGTGTGCGTGTGTGTGGAGACAACGCCTGGTCGGGGGACGTGTGTCTGGATCCCAGCGACACACACACCAGCTCTGTGGTGCAGGTGCGTCACAACCAATCACACACACCAGCTCTCAACCAATCACACACACCAGCTCTCGACCAATCACACACGCCAGCTGTCAACCAATCACACACACCAGCTCTCGACCAATCACACACACCAGCTCTCGACCAATCACACACACCAGCTCTCGACCAATCACACACACCAGCTCTCGACCAATCACACACGCCAGCTCTCGACCAATCACACACACCAGCTCTCGACCAATCACACACACCAGCTCTCAACCAATCACACACACCAGCTCTCAACCAATCACACACACCAGCTCTCGACCAATCACACACGCCAGCTGTCAACCAATCACACACACCAGCTCTCGACCAATCACACACACCAGCTCTCGACCAATCACACACACCAGCTCTCGACCAATCACACACACCAGCTCTCGACCAATCACACACACCAGCTCTCGACCAATCACACACACCAGCTCTCGACCAATCACACACGCCAGCTCTCGACCAATCACACACGCCAGCTCTCGACCAATCACACACACCAGCTCTCGACCAATCACACACACCAGCTCTCGACCAATCACACACCAGCTCTCGACCAATCACACACGCCAGCTCTCGACCAATCACACACGCCAGCTCTCGACCAATCACACACAACAGCTCTCGACCAATCACACACACCAGCTCTCGACCAATCACACACCAGCTCTCGACCAATCACACACGCCAGCTCTCGACCAATCACACACACCAGCTCTCGACCAATCACACACGCCAGCTCTCGACCAATCACACACGCCAGCTCTCGACCAATCACACACGCCAGCTCTCGACCAATCACACACACCAGCTCTCGACCAATCACACACACCAGCTCTCAACCAATCACACACGCCAGCTCTCGACCAATCACACACGCCAGCTCTCGACCAATCACACACACCAGCTCTCGACCAATCACACACGCCAGTTCTCGACCAATCACACACGCCAGCTCTCGACCAATCACACACACCAGCTCTCAACCAATCACACACACCAGCTCTCGACCAATCACACACGCCAGCTGTCAACCAATCACACACGCCAGCTCTCGACCAATCACACACACCAGCTCTCAACCAATCACACACACCAGCTCTCAACCAATCACACACACCAGCTCTCGACCAATCACACACACCAGCTCTCGACCAATCACACACGCCAGCTCTCGACCAATCACACACACCAGCTCTCGACCAATCACACACGCCAGTTCTCGACCAATCACACACGCCAGCTCTCGACCAATCACACACACCAGCTCTCAACCAATCACACACACCAGCTCTCGACCAATCACACACACCAGCTCTCAACCAATCACACACACCAGCTCTCAACCAATCACACACACCAGCTCTCGACCAATCACACACACCAGCTCTCAACCA